>APFE030851407.1:0-12454 GCA_000404065.3 Pinus taeda | reverse complement strand
CATCCCTTGCCCCCAAGATTAGGACCAAAGTTCTTTCATCTATGATATTTCTTGCTTCTTATTGTGGGAGGGGAGGAATTCTTACTAGAAGATGGCCCATCACTTGGCCCCCAAGGTTTAGGACCAAGGTTCTTTCTTCTATGATATTTATTGCTTCTTATTGTGGGTGGGGAGGAATGCTTCATTTATGCACATCTCAATATGATGGGAGAAAAGAGGAAGACTTCTTCCTAGCCACCTTATCATTTTTTTCATCTTTTAATGTAGGAGAGAACTTTGGGGGAAGCTTCTCTGCAACAAGAATTTTCCTTGGAGAGTCATGATGTGTTTCTTCTTCATCATTTGAATCAAGAGGAGCCTTTGGAATTAAATTTGGTTGATCCCCTTGGGCTTCAATGTTCTCACTTTCTTCCTCTAAAACATTCAATACTTCAAAGCTATTTGTGGAAATTAGTGGATACCTAGATTCAACCTTACATGTCGGTTGTTTTTTGCTTCTATGCTTCTTACATTTTCCATTAAATGGGAATGAATCCTAATGTACATTATCCTTGCTCATTATTCAAAGGAGGGAGCTTTGAGCTGCTAAAGCTCTTACAAATATTTTTCAAAGTGTCCATATGCATGGCATAGATTGTGTTATCCATGATAACTCCTACAAATCATTTTTAGTTTGATTAGTCATCACATATAGGGATTTTATGTTTAGGTTCATTTGAAACCTCTCATAGGGCACATTTAGTGTTTGATAGGGTCCTCATAAAAGTAATAGGTCATAATTCCATTGGTTTGAGGTTATCATTTCATAATATGCTTGTATGATAGTTTTAGAAACTTTCAGAGCAACTCTAGTTCAGCGAACGCAAAATTTGCTACTAAAGTCCCTCACACTTTTCTAGTAAAACGATCCATCCTTACTTTTTTTTCACTACTAAAGTCTCTTGCTATGTAACCATTTTATTTTAAATGATTGTTAGTGATGTCAAAGTTGTATTGAGTCATTATACATCTTTATTCGCGTGTCCTCTGCTCGTTTCCATTCACCCTTACCTCTCCTTTTCCCCTTTATATCATCTACTACTATAGAAAAGTTCACAACTGATGTGATTGAATAGGATTTGTGTTGTCAAAACACGTTTAGCCATGGTTTAAGTGAGGTCTAAGTGTTCACAAATTGGCTTGTAAGTGAAGATGAAGCATCTCACAAGAAGCTCCTGACTTGTTGATAAGCATGGTAACTAGAAAACAATAAAAAGGAGGTGTTGTACTACGTTATGAGCCCATAGATATGAAACTTCTTGAAGAAGACCCAAATTTTGTATAGTCATTTGCCAATGTGGGACGTTTAGGATTTTTCCTAAAATTCCAAGGTTTTCATGTGCAAATCACTAAAGACTTTTCCATCAATTTCATAGGGATTGGCATGAAGGTTGGCATCTTCATTTTCAATGTCTCTCTAGACACCATTTCTCATGCTACTAAAATCCCAAGGTAAGGGGAAAAATGGTTTAAAGTCTAGAAGTTCCATCTACAGAATTGTGATGGATTCTTGAAGGAAGAACATCTAGGGATTGGTATGATAGCATGCATCTCTAGAACCTCCCTGAAGGAGAATTATTCGAAGTTATTGATGGTTATTCGAACATATTTTACATGTGAAGGAAGGTTCCATATGGTCTACTATTACCACCTCAGGTTGTTGCTCCACTTCACAAGTAAAAAAAAACCCTTAGATATCCCTTTCTATCTCTTAAGAAGTCTAGGAAAAATGGTTGACAATGTTCAAGCTAAATGAGATACAAGTAGCACCTATGTTTTTCATCATGGTCTTATCAAAGTACAAGAGGTTGAAGATTTAAATAGATTGAACAGAGATTGGGTTACCTTTTTAATCTTAAGTGGGTATGAATTAGATGTTGCTACCCCCTCTAGGATAACTCCTAAATCTAAATCCACAACCCGTAGAAAAGAGAAGAAATCAATAGAGAAGCAACTAATGGCAGAGCAACCTGTAATTGAAGCTTCCACAAGTATTAAAAGCAGGATGACCAGAAGACAAAGTAGAGAACAGAGTATAAAGAAGGGCAACCTCATTAACATTCTATAGGGTATAGACATTGAAGAAAGTCGAGTTGAACAAGCTGTAGAACTGACCCAAATTGAAACCAAGAAGAAAAACAAGAGAGCTAAGAAATTATACTTTACTCAAGAAGGACATGGTTTCATTTTTAGGCCAAGGAAACCTGTCACAAGACTAATGCATCTAGTTGAAGGGATAACTAAAGCACTATTGGACAAAATAGAACCATTAAAGAAACCATCAAAAAAAAAGAAAGGCAAGGAGGTTGTTCATGAAAAAAGTGAAATAGAGGTCCTACAAGAATAGTTAAGGGAGGCCACAAAAGAACTTATCAAGACCAACCATGATCCCAATTTAAACAAGAACACAACAAATTACAGAGATAACCATAAACACAGAGATGTAGCAGAAATAATACTTTATTTAAGTAGTGTAAAATATTGAAATATGCTTACAAATAGAAACAGAAATGCACGAGCTGGTTTGATGGTAGCTTATCTCTAAGAAGCGATGTGGGGGCTACATGCCTCTGAACTGAACTACAATGAGGGTCAAGGGCCTTTTATTATTGAACAATAAGAGCAATCCCTAAACAACCAAAACCCTAACTCGAGGAGATGTAACACCAAGAGTTTATGGGCCCCGTTGGGGTGAGTTGAACAACCAACTTCCCAGGGTCGTGACTTGGTCATACTATCTCTGTTTGACATGAGTGATAGCCCATTGGAAAGATCTCTCCTAGGACTACGACAAAAAGGATGATTTTGGATAAAAATTCGCTCATGGTAGATTTCCAAAAAAACATCATTTAGGGCCTCAAAACGGCTCTAGAATCTTAGGACCTAAAAAACTACTAAACATAGTAAACTGTGCTACAATTAAGGAACTGAAAATTGATAGAAGCAATGGTGGGGGACCAAGTGGAATTGGCAGGTGGCCACCAATATCCTCCTAGATCATTCCTCCCCCCTTAGGAAGCAATGGTACGCATTGCGTTGAGTTCCTCCTTGAGATGAGGAAACTTCTACTGAACTTGGTCCCTGGTGAGCCACTTGCCCTGCGAAGGAGTTGGCCTACTTTGACAACTCGATATAGTTGGATATTCTACTAGTGAGTGTGCTTGATCTGTGTGTCCATGACCCAATCAATTGTAGCTTGTTCCATGCAATTTGGATTTAACTCTATGGGTGTGAGTTGTTCTACAATGTCATATGTGTCTAGTAATGTTGGAAGTATGGTTGAAGGTGGTCCACATTGAACACTAAGGGCAGGCCAAGGAATGGGGGAATGTTGAGATCAAATGAATTGTCTCCCATAGCCTTGGTAATGGGGTAAGGACCATATCAGAGTGGTTTGAGTTTCTAATAGGCACCATTAAGGCGTTGCTTTTGCAAATGCAACCAAACATTGTCACCCACCTGAAACTTGTGTGGCACCTGATGTTGATCATGTCGTTGCTTGTACTTGGCATTTGATTTCTCCAAAATGTCATGTACCTACTGAGTACATTGGATGTACTCAATGAAGTTGTTTGCCTTATATGTTTCAGATTGGACATGAGCCAAATCTATGTCAGTAGCTACAAATGGCATGGCCACATCAATGGGACATAGTGGCTGGAATCCCAAGCCCACCTGAAAAGGAATTTATCCACGTGGAGCTATAAAGAGCCCGATTATAGTTGTGTTGAACATAGGGGAGGCTCTTGTCCCATGTACATGGAGAATGTGTACGATCATCCTCTTGAAAACCTCTGTCTAGCCATCAGTTTGAGGATGGAAGGTTGTGGACTTAGTGAGTTTGGTGTCCAGCATTGATCAGAGACTGGACCAAACTGTACTTAGGAACCTGTTGTCTCGATCTGAGATGATAGACTGTGGGATCCCAAAGTGTACCCACACTCGTTTAAGGAGGACTTTAGCAGTGGCTTCGGCTATGATATTCTTCTTGTAGACCACCATAATGACCATCTTTGAGAATCTATTGACGACCATAAAAACATAGTCATTTCCATGCTTAGTGGAAGGAAGGCCTAACATGTAATCTATGGAGATGGGGTTCCAAGGTCAACTAGGGGTAGGCAACGGGGTATAGATGCCTTGCTTCTTGATGGTCGGTTTGGCAATGGCACAGGTAGTGTGTGATCTGATGTGCTTCTCGACATCCTGTCAAAGATTCTGCCAATAGAAATACTTTTGTAGTATTGCCACCATTTTCTCGACCCCGAAATGCTAAGAAACCCGTCTGTAGTGTGCTTCCCAAATCATCTTGGCATGCTCACTTGAAGGAACACAAAGGTGACCTAGGTGGCATAACAGGGCATCATGGAGGTGAAAATCTAGAACATGCTGACCCTCCAAGGGTGTCTGGTATGTGCGGCCAAATTTTGGGTCACATTTGTAGAGAAGTGGCCAATTAGAAGTATCATGCCCACAAGAGTTGGGCACAGTGGTTAATGCCATGATCGGTGGTGGACTGAGGCAATCTACAACATTATTGGTGTTTTCCTTCTTATACTTGATATTCAAATGGAACTGTTGTAGGTATGTGGATCACTTTTGATGGAGATCATTCTGTAATTTCCCTTGGGTCTGTATGAACTACAAGGGTCAATGGTCTATGTGGACGACCATTTCCTTCCACAAAATGTAATGGTTCCATTGTCGGCAGGCCTGCAGAATGGAATACATCTCTTTGTCGTAAGGGGATACTTCCAAACTGTGTCTAAAAGTGTCTTACTATGATATGCCACTAGATGCCCGTGTTGAGTAAGGACTGCCCCAATAGCATAGTTAGAGGCATCTGTCTCGACCTCAAATGGTTGTTACAAGTTTGGTAATGCGAGCACTGGTGCCGAGCAGAGGTGATCTTTCAACTTTGTGAATGCCTTCTATTGAGACTCAGACCAAAAGAATTTTGCTTTCGATCCTCCCTTGGTCACTTGACTCAAGGGCCAAGTGATATGAGAAAATCCCAACACGAACCTACGGTAGAAGCTGGCAAGACCTAGAAAGCTAGGGAGCTCTATCAGAGTGGTTGGAGATGGCCAATCTTAAATTACTTAGATCTTGGGTGGATCCACATGGACCCATTTTTCATCAATAATGTATCAGAGATACTGAAACTGGGTCATGCCAAAAGTGCATTCCTCCAAATTAGCACATAACTTGTGTTACTGCAGTGTTTGGAGAACCTATCGGATGTGGTGGAGGTGCTCTTCCCAACTCTGGCTGAAGATCAGGATGTCATCCAAGTATACCACCAAAAATGAGTTGGTGAATGGTTGCAAGATGTCATCCATTAGCCTCATGAAGGTTGCAGGAGCATTTGTCAATCTGAAAGGCATAACCAACCATTCAAAAAGGCCCTCCTTGGCTTTGGAGGTAGTCTTCCACAGATCAGAGGGTTCGATTGGTACCTGATAATGTCTTGACTTCAAATCAATCTTGCTGAAATATTTCATCCCCTTCAGTTTGTCCACGAGGTCATTAATCCATGGGATCGGGTACCTATTATGGACAGTGATCTTGTTCAGTGCACGATAGTCAATACAGAGTCTCCAAGTCCCATCCTTATTCTATACCAACACGATTGGGCTCCCACAGGGCGATGAACTCGACGGATGTGACCTTTCTGCAACAACACCTAAATCTACCTCTTGATTTCATCATTCTCTAGAATGGAGCATCGATAGATTGGTCCGTTGGGGAGCGGTGCACCTAGGGTCAGACCAATGGAGTGCTTGACCTAACACTGCAGAGGAATCCCTACGGGGGAAGTGAAGATGTCCTCATACTCCTCCATGACCTTGCCCATCTGTATTTGTCGTGAGGAGAGACCCTGCCTAGAGGTCATGGCCACCATCTTCTTCTTTCCTTCAGGATGTATCATCAGGAAAACAAATCTCCCATTTTTGGAAATGAGCTTGCTACATTGTTTCATAGTAACCAAAGAGATTGCAATAGGTAGTGCTACCTTCGATATCCTATACAACTTATTTCCCAAACGAACAATAACAACACAGGGCCTTGATTCATACACAGCATGTCGCTTCCACAAGTATGGTTGTCCTAATAATACATCATAAACTTCAAGGGAAACAATGTCACATAATACCTCATTCATGAAGGGCTTGATGTTGTATGGAAGGTGATACTGCTGGCTCACGCAAAGATCTCATCCTTCGTGAAGCCACTCAATGGTGTATGATTGTGGATGTGCTATGGTCGGTAAGCCCAACTACTTCATGACCTCTGCCGAAATGAGGTTCTTTCGTCTCCTGCTATTAATATTGAACTGTAGTGATAAGCCCTTTACCCACATCTGGGAGTGGAAGAGATGCTCCTCCTCCTCTGGATCTTTAGGTTCCTCCTTCTGGATCTTCATGGTTGCAATAGTGGTCTTGGGCTCTGCATCGATAATATGCTTCCCTATGTCATTTGCCTTGTTAGATTCTGACTCGAAGCTGCAACATGCATCTAGCTCTGAAACCTGTCGATCGGCCAGTAGTGATTGCTTGGCCCTACACTCACTTGTGTTGTGAGTGTAGCTCTTATCGAACTCACACCACTTTCCCGTGTCCTTTTTCGGCTTCGCAACACTATTCTTTACCTGTAGCTTTGGCAGGTTGTCTTGGGCCACCTTGCCTTGGTCTTTTCCTTTGTCTTGTGGTTTATGGGAACCTTTTGTTTAAACTTTTGCTCGACCTTGATGGCATATTGGTATGTCATGTCGAGTGAGGAGATGTTAAAGAATTCTATTTCCTCCTGGATGTACTTGTGCAGGCAGCTGTGGTGTTTGAGTACCAAATGCTACTTTGAATCCTTGATACCAAACTTTATGCAAAGGATATGGAAAATATTGGTAAAATCTGGCATGTCTTGGTCGCTCCCTGCCGCAGCGTCATCCACTTTCTATATTGATCCTCATAGCTTCTGACAAGGTAATACTACTCCTTGATGGTATCCCGAAATGAATTCCAAGTGGGTGCGCCTGAAAATAGTGAACCTATACTTTCATCCTTCTGCTCACAGTAGGTTTCCCACGAGTCCTTCACATTGGGGACTGGTTTGAGAAGAGCGAAAATAATATTTTCCTAACTGGAAAAATCATGAATAGAACGCTAACCGTCTTGTAGATTTAACCATTCATCGATGGCATCTGCATCTATTTGACCCTCGAATATGGGGATTTTAAAATTAACTTGTACCTTAAATGGTGTGTTGTTTCTAGAGTAGTTGTTGGAAGCCGATGCATCACCCCTGGGTAGCCGCTGAAGGATCTAGGCAAAGTTGTCCATCATTGCGTTCCTTTGTCACTCGAGGGATTCTTCGAGTAAGATTTTGATAGGATATCTTGGCCCCTCATCTTTCTTTTCATTTGCAATGGGAGGCCATTGGGATTTGCAAGGCTGGTCTTGCAAAGTTCGATGAGTTCAAGCCCTAACTCTTTATATCCTGACCTCATTAGGGACATGCAAAGAAAAGAAGAGAAAAAAGGAGAATGCTCTGCTAGCACTGATCTGGATTTAAACAGGAACATAGAAAATTATAGAGATAAGCATAAACATAGAGATGCAGTGGAAATAATACTTCATTTCATTAATGTAAAATATTGATATATGCTTACAAACATAAATGGAAATACAGCAACCACGGTGATGGTAGCTTATCTCTGAGAAGAGATGTGGCGGCTACATGCCTATGAACTAAACTACAATGAGGCTCAAGGGACTTTTTATTATTGAACAATAAGAGCAAACTCTAAACAACCAAAACCTTAACCTGAGGAGATGTAACACTGAGAGTTTATGGGCAGTTTTGGGGTGTGTTGGACAGGCAACTTCTCGGGGTCGTAACTTGGTAATATTATCTCTATTTGACATGCATGATAGCCCATTGGAAATATCTCTCTAAGGACAATGATGGAAAATAGCTGCAGAAGTTTAGGACCCGAAAAACTGCTAAAAGTAGTAAATTGTGCTACAATTAAGGAAAATGAAAAACTGAAAGAAGAAATGGTGGGGGTCCAAGTGGAATTGGTGGGTGGCCACCAATATCCACTTGGATCAAGCCATGAGTTTTATGAATACTAAAATAAAGTGTTAAAACAAATAGATTTTTATGATGCAATTGCAGACAAATCTAAAATGATGATAAGGGCTCTACCTTTGCATAGAATGCTCGAGGATACGTATAGAGTGAATAATTGGTTACAAGAAAATAGAAAAAGATTACAAGGACAAGTCACAGTACTAGAAACTCAAATTTAAATGATCCACGCTGAACTCAAAAAGAGAATCCTCAAGATTATTATTCAAGCAAGTGATACTCCATGATATGGTAAAGTTTTTGATTTTGCCTTCACTATACCTAAATTAGTCAAATCAAACATATATATACATATTCAACATGATATTAGGATTCATAAGGAGGAATTAAGAATCATGAAAACTAGAAAAACTCGAATTTTGGAACTTTCATAGCAACTCCCAAAAATGAAGCTCAGAATTTTCAACGAAACTACTATAGCTTTCCATGGAGGTTAAGGCTGGTATAAACTTCAGCAAAGATAGCCCTAAAGGCTTATGTTTAGATTATGAACATCAAAGAATACCTCAGAACTAGAAGAGAGAGAAAATAGGTAGGATAAGGGTTTTTTCAAGATTGCTACCAAAGTTTGATACAAAAGTGCTGAAAACTTTGTTTTTTGCTATGAAATCATAAAAACTCTATTTTTTTTTGTCTTTTCAAATATTTTGAATATCAGACATCCAATCTCTAGATGGATTATAGATCATAAAGGGTGTCCACTTCATCATGTTGAACTCCTATCTTCCAGCATGCCAAGTCAGCACATATCCACATTAGCATAATAGCTAGCTCATTAACACAATCAACACAAAAGAAATTTAATTAATATCTATGAACATGTCGAAGGTGTAATGAAAGTCCAACAAATCTAGCATGCATTTGGGCTCAGTTATCTTCATCAATAGAAATTAGTTATAGTTTTAAAGCTAGTAGAGTCCTAGTTGAATTATGTCTATGTAAAAACATAAAATCCCTATGAGGACTCTGTTAGGTAGAAGAAAAATAGGAATAGGTCTCTTAAATAGTGGATCAAATTTGGCCCAAGTGGCAAGATAACGTAAAGAGATCTTTTCCCTATAAATTAGTTTTTCAACTTTGAGAAGGGTTGATGGATAATGTGAAGTACTGACCTTACGTAAACTTTTAATCCTTTTTAATAGAACAATTGCAGCAACTTTATTTTTGTACCTAAGATTCATGTCATGGATTTCATGTGTTTTTATCATGTTGTTTCCAGCTTTACATAGCAACTCGTTTACTTGGAAGTCTTGTCAAACTGCTCCAATTTCCTTCATTTACTATATATGGTTGTGGATGTTAATTTGATATCAATTTCAAAGCTACAGATTCCTCAGCTTCCATCAAACACTGTTTTTGGTCATAATTTGTTTTAATTTGACTCCATGCCCAATGGTGGTAGTCATCACATTTTTCTTCACCTAAAAAACCACAAAAAGGGATCACAGTTAATCACATGTTGTTTGAATTGTTTCAAGTAAATTTGATAAGTGTTTTTTGAGAGAGCCATCTCAGATTGGAAGGGCTAACTTCCACCCCAAGTGGCATGAAATAGTTACACCAGGTAAAAGGTTGAGATTAACATATTTGTAGTCCATGACTTGGAGATGAGACCAACCATCTAGACTTAGCTAAATTTTCTAGGGAGTTTTACCTTCAATTTCCTTAAAAATGCCTTCACCTCAACAAAGGAGAGGGATAAATGGAACTATAATTAAATTCCCATCATAGAATTAAAGGATGCATGAAGGTATGGGTCACATATTAACTAGATGAAATCAACTTAGTATGTCATCATACGTAATATGAGGTGGTTGAAAACTTCAAGGAACTATGATTGGGATTTCCTAGAAAGTAATATGCAAATAAATAGAATGAAATATAGCATGAATAATGAAACTATGGAGAAGGAAATAACCATCCAAGGACTAAAATTATTTAACTATGATATCTCCATGGGAAAGATATGAATATCCTCATGAAGTCTGAAAAAGGAGACCCTGGACATTGTACATATTTTTTGAGATGTGTCAATATATATGCGCGATGTTGATGTAAACAAAGAGAGATCATGATGAAAGACCATTACAAAGGTAATTTTTATTTAATGTTCATTTTCTATGTTTGAACAATATTTGGATGGGATTATGTAGGGCTACAAGGGGAATGACAGTAGACATCATCTACAACTGATATTCATGTGCTAGGATGAAATAGCTTGAAGTAAATCAAGACATGAAGTAGGTAGCAAGGAATGGAAGAAGGCAAAATATGGACTAATGAATCACTTTCTGATGAAAGACAGATAAAATGACTAACATAATCCATGGATGAAGTTAATGAATGGTATGTTCCCTATGAAGAAGTCCCAAGAGGATGTAGGTTCCATAACAAGGACTAAATCATGATAATTAAAGAGAGAGTCCTATAAGCAGCGGGTTATCCCATGATCTCCTCCTAGAGAGTTGTTGGAAGAAATTCCCTAGTCAAGAGGGAACTTGGGAAATTTCTTGGTTAAGAGGGAGATTTGGTAGATTCCTTTTATAGGAATGGGTAAATTTTCTTCATTAGAATTGTAATATCCTCCCTGATTGAGAGGGAGAGATAAACACATTATTATTTCTCTCACTTGGCAAGAAACAATGGAGGATTCGGTAAGCATCTGGAATCCAATAATCTTTGAGGATGCGCTAAGGAATATAAGATAAGAGTAGTTGTGAAGGAACAATATTAGTTTAGGACTCGGAATCCAAGATAATAATAGTCCTCGTGGAACATATTCTGAGAGAACCCAGGTGGGGTATTCTCCAAGAGAGACAATAATGAGGAGTGTCTATAAATGATTAGTCTTGCCATCATTGTTCTCTGGTCTTGCAGAGGGATAGAGCAGTTAGTCAAGGCCTCGCTATGTGACAATTCTGGATTATATGATGCTAAAAGGATGGGTTACCAATCTAACTCTTCTTATGAGAATTCTTGATATTGAGAATGTCTAAGTACCTTGTATGGATTATGAATACCTCCCTAATTAAGAGGTAGTGTTGAAATATGTAGCTAGGTTTGGTCCTCATAATGACATATGTAAACATGATTTTATATATTTGATGTAATTATATATTTATTCTATTTAAATATATATATATATATATATTTATATATTATAGATTTATATATTATTATCATATATAATATATATTATATTATTATTAGTTTGTATTGCTTCACCATGGGTTCATGCTCGGTTTTTTTTGAGTCAAGCTCCCATTGTGAGCTCTTCGAATAGGTCATTCAGCCAATCTCATGTATCAAAAACACATTTTGGCATGTTACATATTGCATGGAATATTTTGTTTGAGTCAAATAGAGTCAAATGATCCTCCCAAACCAAGTCGAAAGTAAAGCTACAAGTCAGCCTCACGACAATGATAGTTTGGCTCAAAAGGAAGTGACATGAAGACTATAAAAGCAGAGATCGACCTCATTTGGTACGGTATCTATTACACTCAAGAAACAAAACTAAGAAATTTAAATTGGCGAAGAAAATAGAAGGACAAGTGAGGAAGAAAAGTCATTTGTTGAGGACAGAGTTTTTGGCAAAAAATATTTATACATTCAAACTGTGGATAGGGAATCATCTATCATCAAGAAGAAATTATATCAAGAAGAAAATAAAATAATAAAAGGAAGCTGAAATAATTAGCTAAGAAGAGGATAAAGATAAAAAAAATTTGGATTATGTTTTTGGCTCAACCTATTCACATGTGTAAGAATGACATAATTTCATCAATTGCAACAGAATCATGAAGTTATAGTTATCATCAATAACTGAGTTTTCGGGTAAAAGGAAGTCTCATTATCAAGCCAAGTTGCCAAGGATGCAAGGTGAAGAAGAGCGAAGAAGATGGAAGAGGTAGTTGATCATGTTTTTCTCTCATGTACTATCCTAGGGTTTCTGAAGAGATTGAAAAGGTCTAGGAAAGAAGAAGATAAAATTTATAGTTAAGGTTCTTGTTGGGATAGGGTCCCATAGGGTCAATTTTGTTGCAAAAGACTAAGTTTTGTTGTATAAAATGTAAAGTCTCTGCAAGTTGTGGCCGTAGAGCATGTACATAGCTAAAGTGTCATAAGGGGTTTTACCCTTATTTTATGTATGTTAAGTTGGGTTTTCAATATCCACCCATGGATCATGGACCGTGGGATTATATAAATAGGAGAGTCTTAGAAAGTCTAAGGCATGGCAGGATGATGAAGAGGAATGTAATGG
>APFE030851396.1:0-36789 GCA_000404065.3 Pinus taeda | reverse complement strand
CAAGCGTCTCCTGGTGATCAAATATATTGACTCTACTCCAACATTGAGGGCTCAGAATATGGTGCTAGCCTTCCCATGTCTCAAAGGGTGAGAAAACCTCATTTGACCCTAAGATCATTCACCAAACCATCAATGCACTACTAAGTCGGCTGGGGCATGCTAGTCAAAGTGCATCATCTCACAAATAATGTGGAGCAAAGTACAAACTATTGTGGTATTGAAGGTTCCCATGGAATGGAATGATTCTCTACAATTGTCAAGAATCTCATGGATCTCAACGATTCACTTGTAGGGTTTCATACGCTCCTCTACTGGACTTAGGCCCCAATTAATTTTCCCAAACCATGATGAAATCACCTACCAATCACACATAATGTCCAGTGTCACATCTTTACCATTAGGTAACATCAATATTTTGTGAATCTAAGTGAACCAAGCTTGTTAATCAAGGGAAAATTGATATTTCATATGGGGCTTCCCTTCCAAATTTAGGGTTTTGATATTGTTACTACTCTACCTAGCAGGGGTCCTAGGAAGGGATCCTATAGAGAAACTACTAGCTCAAGGGGAAACAATGGAGTGATAACCCATTGTCACCTTAGCTAAGGATACCTGCCCTTTGTGAAATTTCATTGATGGAAGGAGACCCGATATAAGAGGAATCACAATTATGAATAGATCAATGATCGTGGCCCTTGATGGTGTGAAGTGGTTTAAATTCTGGATCATACTCTTGTAAACTAGTCATCCACTTCGCTCTTCTGTCACCCAACTCTTGTTGGACAAACAACGATATGACTACTGTGGGACATAGATAATACAATGATTCTTCAAGAGATAGGGTTGGAAGTTCTTTACCGCCTTATAGACTGTATATGCTTGCTTATTAATGGTGGGATAGTTAAGTTTAGGTGCTTGTAGGCTAGCACTCATAAAAGATATTGGTCGCTCATTATTCTGAACATCTTTCTGCATAAGCACAATGGTAAGAGAAGTGTCAGAAGTGAAGGTATATAGCATAAAATATTTGTTGAAATTTGGGTTGTATAAGGCTGGTGCTTCTGTAATAGCTTGCTTAATACAGGAAAATGATCATTTTCCCTTTTAACCCACTTGTACATTGCATCCTTCTTTACCATCTCCTGTATAGGTTTAACAATTTGAGCATAATCAAAGATGAACGTGCGGAGAAAGTTGATCTTCCCTAGGAAGGACTGCATGGATTTCTTGTTCACTAGGAAGGGAATCTACATAATAGCTTTGACCCTATTAGGCTCCACTTTGATCCCACTCTTTGTGATGATATGGCCCAAGAGGTTTCCCTCGGACACTGCAAAAATTTTCTTTTCGGGATTAAGAGATATCTCACATTTTCAACATCGCTCTAAGATTTGCTTCAAGTGGCATAGGTGGTTGGATCTATTCTTCGAAATAATCATGACATAATCAAAATACAATATGATCTAACCAATCAATCCATGAAATACGATGTCCATCGCACACATTGAAAGGTCATACCAATATTAACTAGCCCAAAAGTTATTCTTCTAAATGTGAATGTTCCCCACTTCGTTTGAAAGGTAGTCTTAAGCCTGTCAGGCTCTGAGAATAGAACTTGTTTTTATCTAGAATAATGATGAAGAAAAGAGAACATCTATGACCTTGATATTGTCTGCAATTTTTGTTCCATAGATGGCACAGGGTAGTTGTCTTTATCTAAGGTGCAGTTGAGATTTCATAAATCTATGCACAAACATATTTGCCCGGACTTCCTCCTCACTGGGACTAGATTAGATAACCAGGTTGAATGTCACACCTTGTAAATGATCTAAGCATCCAAAAACTTCCTTAGCTCCTTTTGAGTCAAGGGCTCGCACTAGATGTACCTTTTGCAACTTTTGCTGAAAAGGCTTGGCCCCTTTCTTTATTGGGATAATGTGTTGGATTATTTGCATGTCATAAGTTTTGAGCTCATCATATGTCCATGCGAAAACATCTCGACACTGCTTGAATATGTGGATGAAGGCTTGTCGCTCTTGTGGTGTGCAACAAGTACAAAGATTAATAAACTTTGGATCCTTTTCGGTTCCAAGATTGATCTGCTCATGCGACAACGTTGAACTGTGGGTTTTGACGTTGATTGGTCCTCTAGAGCAATTTTGCAAGTCATACAACTCTCTAATGATATCGTGCCCTTTGGCATGGGGTTCTCCTTGCTCGTGCAAGTCGCATCTTGCAATGCTTTTTGGTGCTCGTCTTCATCAATGGCTGCATCTTTGAATACATTAATGTTCGCCATGAAATGTATTATTTTTTGTTCATCATTAAAAGTGTGTAGATTAGTGATATTACTAGGGACAAATGGTTTCTAAAGAATTTCAACAAAATAAACATCCCTAAGCAGTGACAATCTAGTAGCAGCATTTTCTAATGCATTTGCAGCTACATTATGCATTCTAGGAACAAATATAATGTTAAAAGCTTGGTATAGATAAATTAAATGCCATACCTCTTGTTGATATCTTTTCAAATTAGGTGATACACAATGTATATTATTATGTACCTATCGCACGAAAATCTATTAATCACATATTGCTTCAAGAACTCTAAAATTGAGTTCAATGGTCTTCTGTAAGCCCAGGATGAGTGCTTAGTATTCCTTCGTGTTATTAGTGCACTCAAATTCCAAGCGGCTTGAGATTAGGTTTTTTCTCTGTCACGTAGAACTAAAACACAACCAGCTCCAAAGCCCTCTTATGTCTTTGAACCGTAAAAAAAAAGTCCAAACATCATATGTACAAGAGCTACGCCCTACACTAGTACCAACACTACTACTATCTACTATACAAAGTTCATTTACGCTAGTTGGACTAGGAAGGAGTTCCAACAGTGTGCCTGGTGCAACTAGGGAAGGCTGAGCCAGGTAGCACCCTAGGTTAGTCTTCAAGAAGCAATTGCCAAAGATTAGATCTGCTAAAGCAACTGGCTCGTTTTTCCCCTCGAAGGGTGTGATAGTGTGCTTCATGTAAGGTTTTGAATCTACCTAGATTTGGTTGTTTTTCCCTTGTACATAAGCCATACATGTGACCAACCAATAGCAAAATACCCCTGTAAATTGTTGGACTAGTATCTACTTAGCAATACATTGTATGCTTCCAGGATGTCTACAATTACTATGTTTATATATTGGTGAATGTGTTGGTTGGATGATAGACAAATAAGCACATTTCTGAGTTCCCCAATAGCATGGACAAGAGTCCAGTCCAACTGAATGATTTGTACGTTTGTCTTATCCCATTTTGCATTGATTTTCTTAGCTACAAATAGTGGCGTTGCATTTACAGATGCACCGGAGTCGACTAAGCAATTGTGTACATTGTAATTAAAAATTTCAAATGTTAATAAACACATAGGTTAGAGTGTGTTATTATTTAATGTTGACGCATTAAGAAAAGATTCCAGGGGACCAAAAGACTTACCAAATCCCTTCTACGAAGAAGCGTTGTTACTTGAGGTAGGTTGTTCAAGAGTCTGGACAAGTAGTTCCCGCTGGCACGCGATTCTTGTAAGTTCGAAGAGTGAAATATTACCGCAAGCTTTCTTCATGTCTTCGATTATGTTATAATCAAGCACGGTGGAAATTTCAAAGTGTCTTGAGGAGTAACCTTATTTGATACTTCCAGAATGGTAGGCTTTCTTTTGTTAGTCTTTTTTCACTGAAGCAATGTTTCCTTACTTTCTCTAAATCTTGACAGTCGTGTGATCTTCCTTAACAACTTTTCTTTCAATTTCTGCTTTGTCAACTCTTGTTTGAAGACCGACCCTTGGCTTCTAAACTTATATCAACTATTCTGGTTTTGAGCTCAATCCTCATTCAATGGCGGTTCTTCAACATTTTTCTTTTCAGCTGCATATACACAACTTAATGTATTCATTGCATGTACAACACTCGTAGTTTCTTTAGCTGCAATTGTTTCTTCCTCCTCTTCCACTGGCTCAGTCTAATCATCTGAAAGTACTGTATCAATGATGTGCAAAGCGAGAGTGTTCATGCTGTGATTCTATTGGGGACATATCTTTTTCAAATGATACTCTTGATGAAATGAACAATATTGGTCCATGCCCATGCTTTCAATATTCAACACGACATTAGAGCTTTTTGCAAACTTGTCTTGTTTATTTTTGTTGTTGCTTGTGTTGGTAGCCCTTCCTAGGAATTTGAATTCAGGGGGCTTACTACTTACAATGGTCTCACTTGGCCTTTGTTTTAACTTTGCCAACTCATTGGACAAAGACTTAATGGTTCAGGTCAAGCTTTCAAGACTGGTAACTTATTTATCCTTGGCCTTATTTGAGGAGCCATGAGACCTTTTTCCTGTGTCTTTGGAGTCTTTTAATGGTTCATCGTCAAAAATCACTACAATTGTGCACAACTCGTTTCAAATGCAATAACTTCTTTGTAATTTTCTCCCATAATTTCTTTCGCAGTTTTACTCACAAACTATGTGATGCTTGTTGGTAAGGAAAAAGTGTACTAACAAATGGTGATGGAGTCATGAGGTTTTGTATTTGTAGGAAATTTTTTCAATATGTGATTAAACCTCTAGTTAAAATATTTAACTTTCTCTTTCTTCTCCATCTTCAAATTACCCAGCTCTTTCAATAACATGGGAAGGGTTTTATCTATTGAATAATATCTATTGACGCATCCCCTGATGATGGACTCACTTGGTAGTTCGAAACATTGGGTTCACTAAAACTCTATAACAGGTCATTCCTCCCATCTAAAAAGGGTTTTATCGTCGACAAACGTTTCAAGGAACAACCTTTTAAACCCCTTCCAATTATGGATTGAGTTTGGAGGAAGACTGCAGTACCATACAAATTCTCTTCCATCTAAGGTACAGGGGAAAATTCTACATGAAACATCATCATAACGTACCTCAAGCATTTACAGATGTACATAGAAGTTTTCCAAATGGTCCTCTGCTTTCACTTCTTTGTTAGGATCATACTTCATTAACAGTTTCTATGGGTGCCTCTACATCTTGTGAAAAACACCCCAGAGAGCATATGGGCCCTGATACATCCAATCTAGATCTTGGTCCACCATATCTTCATATTTATGCTCCTCTACCTCATTAGAATCTAAAGAATCTTCTTCCTCCTCTTCATAACTTCCTAACCCTTGGAAAGTGTCATCTGAGAGTACAATGCCTTTTTCGTCAGCACTATTAAAATATGGAGGTTGCTATGATTTATCTGCGTTTTCCACAGTCTCTACTAGCTCTTCAAGGGTGGCAAGAACCAAATCTTTGACTGTAGAAACCACTATCCTAGTAGGAGTGGTTACGTTTTTCTTTGGAAAATAAGGAAGATTGTGTACTCCACGGATCAATCCAATAACCTTTGAAAACTTATGGGTTATAGGTTGGGTGGCCCAAATCTCCTCATAAGAGATTTCACAAATTTGTCGAATACCGGGTTGGGAAGATCTGCTAAACTCAAGAATATGAGAAGGGAAGGTGTCAGGAATGTTACTTCATTCACCAAAAGAAGTATGATGAGGGTGGGTGAGGTTATCAGCCATAAAAATTGTTGGAAATACTGGGGGCGTGAATCAATATTCCTTTTCAATTGTTATTTTTACGAGTTAAATAATTTATATTTAGAACACAAAATGAACAATAGGAATAAATGCTTTTATTAATATAATCTTTACAATAAATCAGATACAATATATATAAGGCTCCAACATGTTGCCAAGCACCAACTTGGACTTTTTGTGAGGCTCCAACCTCCAGGGCACCAACCCTGTCTTGTCAAGGCACCAACCTTGGATTAGAGAGCACCAACTCCAAGGACGCTAATCCTTCCAATTCTGAGGAACCAACCCCAAGGGCTCCGACCCTATAGTTTTAATTTGTCAAGAAATGTTTTGATTGTATTACACTGCTCTCAAAATCTTCTTCACCGTGTTTTGTCAATCTACAACTTCAATGCTACATCAATGACAACCCGTCTTCATATGAAGGAGTCTTCACAATTCTTCATATTGCCCAACAAAGTCTGCAAAGTTTACCTCATGATGATTTCAACAATGCATCATGATCTTCAATATCTGTTGATACTTATCAAAAAGATATCTGCACTAGGCCTCAATGACTTTTCAAAACAACTCTGTTTCGACCCTATGTTCTTACTGTCACTGTAACTGCTTCGGGAGTGAGGATTCAGGAGTAACTTCTTCAATAATGACTTCTTCAGAGGAGTCACTATCGCAGTTTCATATTGTGCATTCAATTAAAAAACAACCCTGCCCTGTTCATACTTAGATAATCTTCTTAGATCTGTAGAGTGTTCTTTTGAACTCTTATCTGAAATCACTTTGAAACACTGGTCCAATCATTTCAATAAATAACCTAGTCAATCGACTGTTCGACCTTCGATTTCCATCTTCTTTTGCTGGACCTTTCAGCTTCCTTCTTCGCTCGCTCGACGTTTCGACTTCCTTCTTTTCTCACTTGACCTTCGGCTTCCACTTCTTCTTCCATCGGACCTTTCGACTTCCTTCTTTTCTCGCTCGACCTTTGACTTCCCGATCTTCGGATTCCTTTGTCTCTTCGAGTTCACCAATACTCAAAAGACACATTCATTTGGAAGAGAGGTCGACTTATGATGTCGCATATTAAAATTATATTAGAGAGGCCCTTTTTTAATATTCATCCAATATACTTATTATTTACGGAGGATTTCATAGGAGAGACCATACCCAATGCGGTCCCACATCAACGTCATCAATCGCAATCGCAACTTTTGGAGGTCCTACAATCGCAACTCTTAACATCACCGATGTAACATGGTCGATATTCATACTGCCGATGAAATGGGCATGATATAATATTATATAGTCGTCAATAGATCCGTCGGGCCCATAGCTCCATTGCAATCGGAGGCCTGTCAAGCCCAGAATGCTTATCACAATCAAAGTTTTAGTGTGACATTCCTTTAAGACTTGCGATGCAAAGGTTCTGATACAGCGGATGCGATATTACAATAGGGAGTGTTATAAAGGAGCAATCGGGTCTATAATAATATCACGATCAAAGGCTTTACCATGACAACCCTATAAGACTTGTGATGTGGCGATTGTGATATGATCTTAAGCAGTTGTTAATAAACCCGTCGGGTCCACAACCTTATATCGGAGTTAGGGGATTCAATGTGACAAGCCTTCATAACTTGTGACACAAAAATTCTGATAAGGTGGACACGATATAACATAACAATGTATTCTAATGGAGCAGTTAGGTCTGCATATCAAATCGCAATCGGGGGTTTCTGGGTAACAACAAGGCTTTAAGACTCGTGATGCGGTGCATGCGATATTTCAATAGAGGTGTATTGTAACAGAGCCATCGGGTCCACAAAGCTCCTCTAATTTCATTGTTTTCTTCCTTTAGCACTTACTCTTGGGTATATGTGATAAGTGTTGTTGTTTTTCCCTTTAGCACCTACCTTTGGGCATATGGGATATGCTCCGATAAATTGCTTCTCCTTCTTCCAATATGCTTCTCTTTGACTTCCAATAGCTTTTCTTTGATAGCTCCTGTTCTTGACTTCTTATGGCTTCCCTGATGGCTTTTGTCCTTGGCTTCTTGCTCCTGTGACTTCTCTTCACTGTTCCACTCTTCCGATAGCTGTTGCTCCTATCACTTATCTTCCCATGACCATTGATAACTCTGTTTATGCACCTTCGCCGATGTGTTCGTCTTTGCTACTCGTGGATTTCAATGACCACTTCCACTTACGCTTTGGCTTCATGATGAACTCTTCCGATAGCTCTTCTTTCACTGCTCATGTTCTTGACTTCTAATGGCTTCCAATGTCTTCCCTGATGGCTTTTCTCCTTGGCTTCTTGCTCTTGTTTCTTCACGGATCTACTCTGCTTCTCGTTGGCTTCATATCATGATTTAGTATCCAAGAATATTTCCATATTGACATCAATGACAATCTAGATCAACAATATCCCCCTTTGTCATTGATGGTAATATTATTCTTCTCTCCCCCTTTGAAATCAATGGCAAAGGAGTGCTCAGGGACTCCCCTTGTCGAATTGATCCCCCTATCAAACTACTTCTATTCTTTATGAATAGTAGATCTTCATGGGTATGTTACTCCCCTTGTGATAAGCCCCAGAAATGGGTAATTATATGGGCTCATTCGACCTCTTATTTCGACTTAATCCACCATTCTCACTAGTTTGTTGCATGTTTTTGAATATATTTATGCTAATAGAGTGAATTGGGTTAGTCACTTTGCCATGTAGTCTAATGAATGTTTTATGCAGATTTTTTGGACAATTTTGGACAAAGTCAAGGAATTTATGAGCAAATGGCAGCCAAAACTCGAGGAAATTAGGGAAGAGGATTTGTGGGGGGGTGTCTCCTTCATTTATGACCCCTTTCCTCGAATCCTCCATCAGCAACTCGGAACACAAAGGTCGACATTGATGATTCTAAGGGGCAGCTGAGCAAGTAAAGTAGGACTGTTGTTTATCTTCAGTTCTGGGAAGCCGAGTTCCTTGATTTTAGGAGGACTGTTGGAGGTCCCCATTTGTATAAATAAGGAGACTTAGAGCCGTAGTAGGTTAGCCAGTTATTAGTAGATTTTCGCACTTTTGTGCAGCATTGTGTTCAGCTTATTTTCGAGTTCCTTTTTTAGAACAGTTTATGTAATGTTACTGCTATTTTTGATAATGAAGATGAAACAATTTTTGAGCCAACACTGATCTCTTTCAGAGTGATGAATCTCTTGGGTTAGAGCCCAACCCAAGCTACCTAGCACCTCCTACTGTGTACTTATACGTTTTTGCTTCAATTCATGAGTTAATTCCTATCGCATAGATTCATTTTACTTTGTTAAATTAGGTTGCTTTTGATGGTTAGTATAGTTGTTTTTGTTTCAATTTTCTTAATTAAGTTACTACAGTGACAGAATAAGATTCAAAAATGCCAACAGCAGGCCCTGATATCCTTCTCCCTTCCTGGGACTATGATTTGAGGTCAAGGGACTACTGCTGCCACCAGAAACACAGTTTTTGATCTTCCATGCAACTGCTAGTGTGATAACTTGATTTGGGAAAGCTGATATTGGTTTAGATTTAGTTGCTTAGATAATTTCCTTTTCTTTTTCCATAGATCTCTCTGCATGCCTTTCTATTCATTGGTTACTGTTCAACATTTTCTGTTTGTAGGTCAGAAATTAGGTCAAGCTAGACAAAATTATGTTTTCATGGTATAATTAGTTCTTGCTTTGGTCAGTTTTCATAAATAAATTTGTAGATCTCTTGCAAGACATATCAACTCACCATACACCCATAGAACAACCAGCACCAACCCCCCTCTCACAGATTTCCCAACTCATTCGCAACATTTCGCCAATCTACCCTAATTTCTACATTTTTTTCCATAAAGTTGCTTTCTTTCCATTTGAACAAATCCAACCATCACGTTCATTCTTGATCTTCCTTGACAAGTTCTAGACACCTCAACACCTTCATCTAGTCTTCAGTTCCCCTTTCCTATCATTTTTCCACCTTCAAAACTCCAAAAATAGCTCTCAGCCTCCTCCTGTAGATCCTCCTGTAGATCCCCTGCAGCCTTTTGTAGAATTTCATGTGAGTGATTTTTCAAAGTCCGATCGCTATGGAAGTCTCCAGTAGGGTACTAGGGGCTTCTTAAGACCTCTCCACACCTTCCTCCACCTTTGCAACAACCAATTCCATCTTCCTTTGCCACCAAACCTCTACACAATCACAACCAGATAAATCACAAGCATAATAATTTCACATAAAAACACTCAAAAGTACAAAAATATATTTTCTTCTCATTTATTTTCAGAAGAAGCTTGAATAAGTACAATTTACCTTTTTAGTAGTCAATGGCACTCATTTCTTCAATTTTCATCTCTTTTCTTGCAAAAGTAGGGTTAATAGGTAAATTAGGGTTTGTGTTACATTTCAGTTCTTCTTCTCTTTCTGCAAACAGATTAGCCCCTGTAGAGTTAGTTTTCTTTCATCACAGTCAAAGCTTCTTCTTAGAACTCATAGAAGTTGGCTTAAGCTCCTAGCGAACTTGCGCCAGCTGATCAAGTGATAGCCTGCAGTAAGAGCTAGTACTTGTGCATACAGCACCGTCGCTTCCAAGTTTGTTACGAACTATCGGGTTGATAAACGTAAAGTAGGAAGCCCCAGGAGTTGCAACATTATTGCTGCAATACTGGTGCTCACCACTTTTTGGCGCCGTTGGCGGGGAAGCGTCAGAGTATTTTGTGATTACTGCTTTTCTTCTATTTTCTACTGCAACATTCTGTCAAGTAGTTTATTTCAGCAAAATAGATTAGTCATTTCCTGCTTTCATTTCAATTCTACAAAAGTAGATTACGCATTTCCTGCTTTCATTTCAATTCTGCAATTTCATTTTAGCAAGCGTAGATTAGGCATTTCCTTCTTTCATTTCAATTCTGCAATTTCCATTCCAGCAAAGTAGATTAGTCATCTCCTGCTTTCATTTAAATTCTGCAATTTCCATTTCAGCAAGATTCATTTCAGTTAGTTGCAATTTGTTGTTCAATACATTTTAGTTTTGCAGGTACAAGCAGAAAAAACAAAAATCACCCAAAAAGAGATTTCCTTTCATGCCTCGTAGAAACAGAGACAATTCAGGAAAATTCCTACCCAACACCCCCTCCACATCACTAAGTCACCTTTCTCTTTTCTCTGGTGGCAATGATCCAAAAGAACCTATAGGTGAACCTCCACAGATATACAAAGATCCTATAACAGAAGAAGAGCAAGAAACCATTCCTCCTGAGACCATGGCTGAAAACGGAAACATTAGAAGAAATGGGGAAAGAATAGAGGGTGCCTTTCCTATCCAGGAGACCAACGGGGACACTAAAATGAAAAATATGTCCTTTAGCCTTACCTCACTTCCATGGATTGACTACTGAAGATCCTGATACCTTCTTGTTTGAATTTGTTGTTCTCAGTCAAACTTATGACTATGTAGAAGATGAGTAGAAGTTGAAACTCTTTCCTTCTACCCTTAAGGATGCATCATTGTGCTGATTCATGGGGTTACCTGGGAACAACATCACAAGTTGCGCTCAGATGCAGCAAGCCTTTAACAACAAATACCGAGACTACTGTAGATTAAAGGATACCAAGGAAGAAATCTTCCGAATGACCATGGGAAGTGATGATTCCTTAGAAGACTATGAAGAGAGGTTTCAACTTAGCTATAAAAGGGCCAGGTGCACACTGGACCCCGAATCTCTGAATTTGGTCCTGCTCAAAGGAGTCCCTGAAGATTTTCTAGATACCCTCCATTTGTTGGGAAACCATTCTAGGTCAGCCAGAAAGAAAAGTAGGGGAAGTCAACCTTTAGCCAGTACATCCTCATCCATTTCATCCCTTAGAATTGAATTTGAGAATCGGCTGGAAGATTTCAAGAGCGAGATGAGGTAGAATCTTGCCATGCAAATGGATACCTTGCATATCAAAAGGAAACAAGAGGAAGCTGAGAGGTCTTTGGCCATATTTTGTCCTAGTTGCACTAGAAGGCACCCTCAGAACGAATGTCCATTAAACTCTATAGAAGTGTGTTCAGTCTATGAAGAAGACCATCCTACGAATCAATGCCCTTCCTTGCCCAGACTTAAAGCTGCATATCAGAGGGGCGAAGGAGCCACTGAACCACTCTATTTCATTAACCAAAGGAGGCCACATGGGCCCAGACTTTACCAACAGGGAATGAAAGGGACATCCCAGACCTATTACAACGCCAATCAAGCCACTTCCATGCCTTCTTGGGGTCCCCCTGTTCATCCTTCTTGGTCCACACCCCCTCGTTGGTCATATCCATCTCAATACCATGCTCAGCTAGTTGCTCATTCGTTTCACTCTTATGCTCAGCCACATCCTCAATGGAATGCACGACATCAGGGGTGGAGGCCCCAGTACAACTCTCCTCCCGCTCTTTTTCCTCCACCACCTATTCAACCACAACCATTTCCTCTTGCTCCACCAAGGCAACCTCAAATACCTGCTCAACCAAACCCAAACCCCAATAACAGATAGGCCCAACAGGTATATAGTGGAGAAACATCATGCCCGACCTATGCTGTGGAGATTCAAGAGATTAACCTATGATCTGGAAAGGTTCTCCCAGATAACAAACCTCCCCCTAAGGAGGATGAGGAAAAACAGGAAAGTGAACCAAAGGCCATTCCACCCTTTCCTGAAAGATTAACTAGAACCACACAACCGACCCTAGAAAAAACTGAACTTCTGGAAGAATTAAAATAGTTATGTGTAAAGATACCACTTCTCCAAGCCATAAAGGATGTGCCTATATACAACAAAATGATCAAGGAGAAATGCTTCAGGCACCTAGGCAGGCGCAGGAAAGATGCTCCAACCATAAATGTCATAGGACAACTGTCTGACCTAATGCTGGGACAGGTGATCTATCCGAAATATCTAGACCCTGGAAGTCCTGTAGTCGATGTCCACATCAATGGCACCGTAATTCCCCATACCCTGATTGATCTAGGGGCTTCCATTAATGTGATGACCAAGGACACTATGCTCAAGCTCAACTTTCAGGGCTCCCTGAGAAAGACCACAACCGTACTACAGTTAGCAACCGCTCCACTGTGACCCCTGAGGGGATTGTGGAAGATGTAATGGTCTCCCTCGATTCTTGGGAGTACCCTACTGATTTCCTAGTTCTCCAACCAAAGGCAAAGCTCACTGGGTATCCTCTCATCTTGGGAAGACCTTGGTTGGCTACTGCAGATGCCTACATCAATTGTCGAGCTAGGAACATGACAATCAAGAATGGGCATAAGTCCAAGCAGCTAGTCCTATATCCTCCCGCGCAAACTTTGTTAGAACATGATTTACCTCTCTGGTTGGAGGATGATGAGGATGAAGTCTATTCCACACCAATGTGTATAGTAGAAGCTACCGTGGGGGGCCCACAAACCGAAGATGATCTTATTGAAAACTTGATTCAAAATCCACCCCCAGTGTGCTGCCATTAGAAGAGCTGGTGGAAAAAACCCAAGCCAATCCCTTAGTTGATCTCTGTGTGGCTGATCCGACCTCTCTCCGAGTTAAAAATGTGGAATTTGGCTAAAAAATAACCTTGAAGATCAACTCATCCCTATCCACCTCTCAGGAGAAAGAACTGTGTAGCTTATTGAAAAACCACTCGGATGCTTTTGCTTGGAGCTATAAGGAGATGAAGGGAGTCCACCCTTCAGTCTGTACTCATCACATTTACATTAAAGAAGATTGTAAACCAGTCAGGAATCCTCAAAGGAGGATGAATCCAACCCTTAAGGACATTGTCAAAGAAGAACTGCAAAAGTTGCTGGATGCAGGATTCATCTACCCTATCTCTGACAGCCAATGGGTCTCTCCTTTACTGCTAGTTCCAAAGAAAACTGGGAAGTGGAAAATCTGTGTCGATTATCAAGAACTAAACAAGGCCACCAAGAAGGACCATTTCCCTTTTCCTTTCATAGACCAAGTGTTAGATGGCCTAGCGAGGAAGAAGTTTTCTCCTTCGTAGATGGGTTTAGCGGGTACAACCAAATCCAAATCAGCCCGGAAGACCAAGATAAGACCACTTTCACTTATCCTTGGGGTACCTTTGCATACCGGGTCCTTCCTTTTAGGTTGTGCAATGCTCCTGCCACTTTCCAGAGAGCAGTACTAGGTATATTTGCTGAACTGGTTCATGATTCAGTGGAAATCTATATCGATGACTTTACCCCTTATGGTTCTAACTTACAAGAACCTTTGACTAACCTGGGAAAAGTTTTAGCCAAGTGCATTGAAATGAACATGTCCCTCAGTCCTGAAAAATGCGAATTCCTGATGACTTGAGGGACCATGCTAGGTCATACAATTTCTCAACAAGGATTACAGGTGGATTCCAACAAAATTGCCATCATCCAAAGGGTCCCACCTCCTCAAAAGGTAAGAGATGTTTGGAGTTTCCTAGGCTTAGCAGGGTATTATAGAAAATTCATTAAGGATTTTAGTAAAGCTAGCCTCTCCATTGTTTGGTCTTTTGGGGAAAGATGCTAAGTTCATATGGACTGACAACTGTCAAGAGGCTCTGGATACCTTGAAAAGTAAACTGATGACTGCCCCAATTTTGAGAGGTCCAAACTGGGCCCTACCTTTCCACATTCATACAGATGCCTCGAAAAAAGCAATAGGAGCAGCCTTAGGGAAAGTTGATGAGAAGCTGCCTTATGCTATATATTTTGTAATTAAAAACTTGTCCAAGGCATAATTAAACTACACTGTAACCGAAAAAGAGCTCCTAACTGTAGTAAATTCCCTAAATAAGTTCAGACACTACATCACGGGCTATCAAACATTCATACACTCAGATCATTTAGCAATTAGGTATTTAATGAACAAACCAGATGTAAATGCTCATATTATTAGATGTTTACTTTTATTGCAACAATTTTATCTAACCAATGTTGATAAGTCGGGTAAGGAAAATGTTGTTGTTGATTTTCTGTCTAGATTAGATCTGCCTGCAGCTGAAGAAGGAATGGTGGATGATCAAATGCCAGATGAACACCTATTTGTTATCTCAGTACTCTCTCCATGGTTTGCTGATATAGCAAATTACTTGGTTTCAACAGAGTTTCTGCCACACATGTCCACAAAAGAGAAAAGAAAGATCGTGAGGAAAAGTGCTCCATTGACCTGTATTGGGGGAAATCTCTTCAAACTTGGCCCAGATTAGATTTTGAGACGATGTGTCGGGGAGGAGGAAGCTTTTGACATTCTTCTAACCTATCATGATGGGCCCTGTGGGGGCCATTTTGCAGCAAAGAAGACCGCCTTCAAAATTCTGCAAGCAGGTTACTATTGGTCCACTCTTCATTAAGATGTTAGGAGATATATCAGCCAATGTGACTGATGTCAAAGAATGGGGAAACCTACTCCAAAGGATGAGATGCCCCTACAACCTCAAGTGACTTTCGAGTCATTTGAGAAGTGGAGCATGGACTTTATGGGTCCTATCAACCCTCCTTCAAGCAGAAATTTTACATCATTGTGTGCACTGATTATCTGACAAAATGGGCAGAAACAAAGGCGATCAAGGTAGCAACAAAAGAAAAAGTAGCTGAGTTTTTGAGGAAGAATATATTCTACAAGTTTGGATATCCAAGAGAATTAGTCACGGATCAAGGGAGTCAGTTTACATCCAATTTGATTGAAGACCTGCTCACACACTACAAAATTAAGCACGTAACTTCCACTCCTTATCATCTGCAAGCGAATGGATAGGTGGAAGTCACTAATAGAGCTTTGGAAGGAATTTTGACCAAGGTAGTGAGCAGCAGCAAAAAGGATTGGGTAGATTGATTGGTTGAGGCCACCTGGGCCTATAACACCACATGAAAAACCACCACAGGGTTCACACCCTACAAGATGGTCTATGGGAAGAAGGCTTTGTTGTAAATAGAATTTGAATATAACACCTTAAGGATGGCAGCTCAGCTGGACCTAGATCTCAGCCATGCACAAAAGGAAAGGTTACTTCAGCTAAATGGATTGGATGAATAGAGATTGCAGGCCCTTCTCCACTCAGAGGTAGTCCAACTTCAAAGGAAAATATGGCATGACATACACCTCAAAGAAAAACAATTCCAAGAAGGAGATTGGGCGCTGATGTATGATTCAAGATATAAAGATTTCAAGGGCAAATTGAGGACAAGATGGATGGAACTGTACACAGTAGAAAAATGCAATGAAAATGGTTCAGTTTTGATTCGGACCATCGATGAAGAAGCCATCCCCATGCTCGTCAATGGGCATAGGTTGAAGATCTACAGGAAGCCCCTCTCCAAGTAGTAATTCATTGAAAATCCGAGTAAAACAATGTTGGTATTGGAGCAGGTCTTTGTCTCCACTCCACCCACACTTTAAACACACAAAAAAACAAAACAAAATAAAAACAAAAACAAAAACAAAAAAAAAAACAGAAAAAAGAGAATAAAATATCCCTGTGTGAAAACCTCCTGGAGGTGCCCAGGGCAGGCAGTGAGGGTGAAAACCTCCTAGAGGTGCCCAGAGCAGGCAGTGAGGGTGAAAACCTCCTGGAGGTGCCCCAACCGTCTCAAAAAAAAATGAGAGAAAAAATGAAAAAACAAAAAATAGAGAAAAAACAAAAAAACTAACTTTTTTAGAATGCATTGCAGATTGCAGGAGGGTTACAGAAGAAAAAATGACATGGCCAGGCTTAATACACCCTTGGTAGCTCATTTCTCCATCGCCATTGTCTTTTCCCAGGCCCTGGTCTCACTTGTTCTGGAAATTTTGCATCATCGTAAGTTAAGGGAAGCTATTGAAATTGAAAGAAGACCTAACAATCTCAACAGAGATGATGGCTGGAAGGTAGGTAGATATTGGATCCCTGCCCTGTCTTCTTAGTGTTTCTTCCTTCCCCCCCCCGCCCCTGTGTTCTTCTGGTGTGCTTTTTTCGTTCCCCTTGATGCCTTATGTTTCTTCCTTTTCCTCCTTGATCTAGGGTTTCCCAGTTTTTTTTTTTTTCCCTGTCCTTCTCCTCCTGCATCTCTTTGTCGCTCTTCCTGATTGATCCCTTTCGTTAGTGTTCATATAGTATATTCTTATCTATTATATATGGATATATATAGCTCGCAAATTTATATTCCTTCCTATATAATTAGTTCCCTCTTTATTTATTTAAGATTATTATTATTAGTAGTATCATTCTACTTAATGCATTTCATATATATATATATATATATATATATATTAATATTTTTATATATATATATATAATATATATTATATAATATATATTATCTCAATAAATAAATTAATTATTAATAAACAATCTTACTAACCTTTCTAACTAACCATGAAAGTTTAGTTTTTCTTGGTATTTATAATAGTATGAATAATTAATAAATTAAATAAATTTATAAACGGATAAAATTTGATAGAACATCAATAATAATTAGAAAAATTTTATAAACAATTTAACTTACCTTTTTAAACTAACCATCAAGATTATTAATCTCATCGTTTACCTTAACAAACTATTTCATATATATATTTAATTTAATAAATGAATAATTTAGTTTTGAATTTACCATTAAAATTATATATTTATTTTTTTCCTAATATTATTATTATTCATTTATTTTTATCCTAACCACCTATTATTATTATTAGTTTTGACTAAGAATGTAATTTATTAAATAAATCATTTTGTTATTTTTATTCTATTCATAAAGAAAATATCAAACTATAATAAATTTAATAACCATTGGAATGATTTTGTTAACAGCCTATGGTTATTATTCTAATTTAAATTACGTTTGATGCTATTCACACATTTATCAATTTTACGTAATGTTACTTATTTCCAGAAATAGAATAATATATCATTAATCTTAATATTATAAAAATAATAATATAAAATTTATTAATATAATTTTGACCGGGGTCCTAGAGTCAAATTTAGCCGTTATTTAGCCGTTGGTGTCTCTGCTCAGTCTATTTAACATGCTAGGCCGGATCTATTTCTTCAACTTGTCCTGACGATGAACCACACTAGTTGGTTCAAAACGCGTCGACAAAGGTCTTTTTTATGTGATTTACGCCGAATCTCTTCTTATAATCCTACAGGAAGCTCTGTGCATTCTACAGGAGGCTCATGTAGAAACCATAGAGGGCTTGAAATCAAGTTCAGAAAAGAATTAGATGGCTAGAAATTTGTCCAAAAGGCCTGTGGACCTCCCTGCCACCATTCATCCTCCTAACTCTCCATTCCATCCCTACACCACTACATTTCCACTCGCTTCTTTCTTCCCTGCACAAGAAAACACATAAATCCTATTTCTTTTCTTTAAAAAAAAATGAAGAATAAACAACAACATTCTTAACTTGTTTCTTACCTGGTGCATACCAACTGCTTTTCCTTTTCTTCAGAACCTTCCTCAGCTATCTTTTCAGCCCTTACTCAAACCTTAGCCAGAAATTTTGGAGGGAGAAGCAATTACAGGAAATCCTGCAGGATTCCTGTAACAACTGATCCCTTTAAAAAAAAAAGCTCCAGAGGCAAGGTCAGTGCAGCCACAGGTGTATACAACGTGCAAGGAGCCGTTCTTGATCAAAGAACACCAACATGAGGTAGCCAAGCCACCAGTTCAGAAGCCACGAGTGCCAACAACAACAACAATCCAAGAACAAAGTGCCAAAGTCTGAACATGGAAAGCACGGTGGCGACTAACAAGTAAGTGGCTAAACTCGTTCCTCTGTTGCATGAATATGATTTAGGAACTACATGAACCATTGAGATGGTCACGATTAAATGAAATCAATGGCCAGCTAACTGGCCACCCTCGTCCAGTTTGAACAAGCCTCATCCAATTCAAACAATGTTCAGTGGATGCAATCGACACGTGTGTTTAGTCAACTTGGGCAAAAAAACTCAAACAAGTAGTGGTGGCAGCGTATAACGGGAATGATGGAAGTGATTGCAGGTAGGCAGCATGAAGTATCATAATGACACTGAAGTAGGGACCAACGGTCCAGATGGGGATAATGTACCCTTCTTGCCACTTCACTTCGTCACCGCAGAACCCGCCATAAGCTTAAGTATGCTGCAGTCGAAGCCTCCACCACCTTTGTTTTCATTTGCATCGACGATTTCTCAACTGCAACAACTCACCTACCACCTTCATAACCTCGAAACAGTCGCTCTCTGCAAGTTTAAAACCCTGCTGCTTATCAGGCTCTACAGGAGCATTATCGCACTGTACAAGAGGATCTACAAGAGGAGGCTGAGAGCTATTTTTGGAGTTTTGAAGGTGGAAAAAAGATAGGAAAGGACTAAAGGCTATATGAAGGTGTTAAGGTGTCTAGAAATTGTCAAGGAAGATCAAGAACGGACGTGATGGTTAGATTTGTTCAAATGGCAAGAAAGCAACTTTATGGAAAAAAACGCAAAAATTAGGGTAGATTGGCAAAATGTTGCGAATGAGTTGGGAAATCTATGAGAGGGGGGTTGGTGCTGGCTGTTCTATGGGTGTATGGTGAGCTGAGATGCCTTGCAAGAGATTTGCACGTTTATTTGTCAAAACTGACCAAAGCAAGAACTAACTATACCATGAAAACAGAACTTTGTCTAGCTTGACCTAATTTATGACCTACAAACAGAAAATGTTGAACAGTAACCGATGAACAAAAAGGCATGCAAAGAGATATATGGGAAAAGAACAGGAAATTATCTAAGCAACTGTATTTAAACCAATATCAACTGTCCCAAATCAAGTTATCACACTAGCAATTGCATGGAAGAGCAAAAACTGTGTTTTTGGTGGCAGCAGTAATGCCTTAACCTCAAATCATAGTCCCAGGAAGGGAGAAAGGAGATCAGGGCCTGTTTTTGGCCTTTTTGAATCTTATTTTGTCACTGCAGTAACTTACTTAAGAAACTTGAAATAAAAACAAATATACTAACCATCAACAACAACCTAATCTAAGTAAGATGAATCTATGCAACAGAAATTAACTCATGAATTGAAGCAAAAACATATAAGTACATAGTAGGAGGTGTTGGGCAGGTTGGGTTGGGCCCTAACCCAAGAGCTTCATCCCTCTGAAAGAGATCAGTGTTGTCTCAAAAATTGTTCATCTTCATTATCAAAAATAGTAGTTACATTACATAAACTATTCTAAAAAATGAACTCGAAAATAAGTTAAACAAAATGCTGCACAAAAGTGCGAAAATCTACTAATAACTGGCTAACCTACTACGACTCTAATCCTCCTTATTTATACAAATGGGGACCTCCAACAATCCTCCTAAAATCAAGGAACTCGGCTTCCCAGAACTGAAGATAAACAACAGTCCTACTTTACTTTCTTGGCTGCCCCTTGGAATCGTCAATGTGGACCTTTTTGCTCCAAGTTGCTAATGGAGGATTTGAGGCAAGGGGTCATAAATGAAGGAGACACCCCCCTACAAATCTCTTCCCTATTTTCCTTGAGTTTGGGCTGCCATTTGCTCATAAATTCCTCGACTTTATCCAAAATTGTCCAAAAAATCTGCATAAAACATTCATTAGACTACATAGCAAAGTGACTAACCCAATTCACTCTATTAGCATAAATATATTCAAAAACATGCAACAAAGTAGTGAGAATGGTGGATTAATTTGAAATAAGAGGCCGAATGAGCCCATATAATTACCCATTTCTGGGGCTCATCATCACCCCCTTCTGAATGGGTTGCTCATCCTCTGAGCAACTAATCTAAGTCTTCATCCTTAATGTCTCTAACAGATTCCCTGACATCCCAAGCCTTTGATGTGATATCTTCCACTTTATCATGGAAACCCGCTTTCCTATCCACTTCTTCCCATTGTGTTAAGCTTATTTTCAAGTTCCTTTTTTAGAACAGTTTATGTAATGTAACTGTTATTTTTTATAATGAAGATGAAACAGTTTTTGAGCCAGCACTGATCTCTTTCAGAGGGCTGAAGCTCTTGGGTTAGGGCCCAACCCAAGCTGCCCAGCATCTCCTACTGTATACTTATATGTTTTTGCTTCCATTCATGAGTTAATTTCTGTTGCATAGATTCATTTTGCTTTGTTAGATTAGGTTGCTTTTGATGGTTAGTATAGTTGTTTTTGTTTCAAGTTGCTTAAGTAAGTTACTATAGTGACAGAATAAGATTCACAAAAGCCAACAACAAGCCCTGATCTCCTTCTCCCTTCCTGGGACTGTGATTTGAGTTCAAGGCACTAATGCTGCCACCACAAACACAGTTTTTTCTCTTCCATGCAACTGCTAGTGTGATAACTTGATTTGGGAAAGTTGATATTGGTTTAGATTCAGTTGCTTAGATAATTTTCTATTCTTTTCCCATAGATCTCTCTGCATGCCTTTGTGTTCATCGGTTATTGTTCAACATTTTCTGTTTGTAGGTCAAAAATTAGGTCAAGCTAGACAAAGTTTTGTTTTCATGGTATAGTTAGTTCTTGTTTTGGTTAGTTTTGATAAATAAATGTGCAGATCCCTTGCAAGACATCTTAGCTCACCATAAACCCATAGAACAACCAGCACCAGCCCCCATCTCATATATTTCCCAACGTGTTCACAACATTTCACCAATCTGCCCTAATTTCTGTGTTTTTTTCCATAAAGTTGTTTTCTTGCCATTTGAACAAATCCAACCATCACGTTCATTCTTGATCTTCCTTGACAAGTTCTAGACATCTCAACACCTTCATCTAGCCTTCAGTTCCCCTTTCCTATCATTTTTCCACCTTCAAAACTCCAAAAATAGCTCTCGACCTCCTCTTGTAGATCCCCTGCAACCTCCTGTAGAATATCCTGTGAGTGATTTTTCGAAGTCAGATCGCTATGGAAGTCTCCAGAAGGGTACTTGGAAGTCTCCAGAAGGGTACTAGGGGCTTCTTAGGACCTCTCCACACCTTCCTCCACCTTTGCAACAACCAACTCCATCTTCCTTCGCCACCAAACCTCTACACAATCACAACCAGATAAATCACAAGCATAATAATTTCACATAAAAACACTCAAAAGCACAAAAATATGTTTTCTTCTCATTTGTTTTCAGAAGTAGCTTGAATAAATGCAATTTACCTTTTCAGTAGTCAATGGCATTCATTTCTTCAGTTTTCATCTCTTTTCTTGCAAAAGTAGGGTTAATAGCTAAATTAGGGTTTGTTAGGGTTTGCTAGGGTTTGTGTTACATTTCAGTTCTTCTTCTCTTTCTGCAAATGGATTAGCCCCTGTAGGGTTAGTTTTCTTTTATCATAGTCAAAGCTTCTTCTGAGAACTCATAGAATTTGGCTTAAGCTCCTAGCGAACTTACGTCAGCTGATCAAGTGACAACCTGCAGTAAGAGCTAGTACTTGTGCATACAACACTGTCGCTTCCAAGTTTGTTACGAACTACCGGGTTGATAAAAGTAAAGTAGGAAGCCCGAGGAGTTGCAGCATTATTGCTGCAATACTAGTGCTCACCACCCTGTCATAGTGCTCTTCTTTTTACTCAAGATAGAAGGATTGATTCCTTATCATCAACTAGCACATTATCCCTTCTTCATGTCTAAAAAAAAAAAAACTACTTTATCATGGCTTCAACAATGCTTGATGCTCCACTTCAATGCTTCCAAACAGATTTCAAATAGCCACACACCAAGTGTTCAAGTCCAAGTTGTTATTCTTCAATCCATATTTTGTTTTCTCCACATTTAGAATTAAGAGGCCTTCATAGTCCAAATCAAGAGAAAATCCCAGTGAAATTGTCTTTCTTGCTATCTCTCTTCAGATCCGAGTTCCTTTGTGTCTTTGTGCTTCTCCTTAAGTCACTGCCATCCAACATTTCAACTTCATTGCATTTGGATGAAATGGTGAGAGGTTGCGCCTCACTGTTGCTATTTTTCTAAGTGACCAGTATCAACTTGAGTTATATTTGACTACACAACATTCTCCTTGCTACAATCCTTTTGATGAGCCCCCCCCCCCCTCTTTTTTTGTGTTCTTGCAAGTTATATCCACTAGCAGATTTTGATATCCAATCTGTGACTGTCTTTTAAATTCTTTCTACTGATTGACAAATACTCTTGCTTCAAGATCCATTCCCAGATGTATATGTTTGTTTGAAGGTTGCTTCTATTTGTGTCCATAATTTACTTGTTCTTCCATCATATCCCTAAGTCGAGACATTCAAATTTTGTAATAGTAGCAACATAGTTCTTTTCCTTATTAGCATTAGATGGCCTTCTCTGCTACTCCAATTTGCTTACTGATCAAGTGAAAAACATCTTCAACAACAGTCCATTGGATAGTTACGAGATCATGTTCTTTCAAAGGAGTGTTCCTGAGAAAATCATCCATCAAAGAATTATTGTTAATATAGCTCATCAAGGATTACATAAGCCCCATTCGTAGGTGGCTTCTGCAAGAATGCTTAATCATCATAAGCTCCCCCTAAATGTATGCATGATCTTCCTTTTGGCAGAGTCTCCCCATCAAATTCTTAAATTTTCGAAGATCAGGTCAACAACATGTGTTGTTGGCTGGAGAGTTCAAGGGACTTTCGAATTGTATTTTCTTCCTTCTCCATACTTGTGTCACTTTCTTATCTTGCATAGTTCTAGCTTGAGTAGGTGCCCAAGTCAAGTTACAATTACGTACCATATGACCAATTTTATGACACTTGAAGCATTCTATGTTGTTCATGAATAAGAATTCATGACTTCTTCTTGCAAAATTGTTCCTCAGAGATTGTTGGGGACCATATTATCTATCTTTATGATATGCCCTACAATAGTTTTCCATGTGTCCAAATGTTGTACAAGCATAACAATAACCATGAAATAAACTTTGGTACATGGGAGATGGAGATTTCCTTGATGTACTTCTGAAGTCTTTCTGCCTTGAGATCCTTTGATGATAACCATTGCTTCTCGCATCCTTGACATCATCTACATTCCTTCTTGGAGCGGCATTTCTTCCATTGTTTCCTTTACTCTTCTCCTTGCCTTTGCTGGAATTGGGAGCATCAACATTTCTTTCTGGCTTCCTCACATCCTTTTTGTTTGAAGCATTATCATTCTTGCTTAAAGATTCTCCTTCATAGTCAAGACCCAATTTATCAAATGGGAACCTTTGATGGCTAAGCATGTCATCCAAGGGTTGAGAACTCTTCAAAATTTTGTTCATCCCTTCAACCTTTTTCCTAAGGGAGACAATCTCTTCTTCCAATATTTCACAATCATTATTCTTATTAGCAAGTTGTTTCTCAGTTTCTTCCTTGATATGAGTAGCTTCATTTTCTTCTATTTTAAGGGAGATGATATCTAACTTCATTTTGAATATTTCTTCATTTTCTTTTGCTAGACTTCTCTCCATTTCTTCCTTGATTCTTGTAGCTTTACATGTTTCGGCCTTGAGAAGGTTGAAGTCAGATTTTAGTTTGAAGATTTCTCCATCCTTTTCTTTTAGTTGACATATCATGGTGTTTCCCTCCTTTTTTGCTTCATCAACTTGTCCTTCTATGATTACCAATGCTTCCATTGTCTTCTCAGCTCCTTGTGCTAACTTTCTTGCTTCTTGTAGTTGAGATTTGAGAGAGGAGTCTTCTACCTTGTACTGACCAATGTCTTCTTCAAGTTTTTTCAAGCTCTTGCGCCTTTGTTAAAACTAACTTGACAAGATATCTTCCTGTTTCTTTGTTTTATCCAATTGATTTGTCATGGATATGATTTCTTCATGATGCTTTCTTTTTCTTTGATGAAATTCCTTCTTAAGCTTGGCGAGCTCTTCATCTCTTTCTTGTACTTGAAGCTTGACAAGGTCAACTTCCTTCCTTGTTTGGTCTTTGTCGTCAGCTAGTGCTTTCTTATTAAGTTCCTCATTTTCCTTTTTCAAATTGATAATCTCTTCCATGGCAGCCATAACTTTAGTGAGGAGATCTTCTACAAAATCTTTTTCATTCTCTTCATCTTCTAGGTCTTCTTTAGCCTTGATGTTATCATTCCCATTTTCAACTTCTATGATGGGTTCTGGATTTCCTTCTTAGTTTCCATCTTCTTGACTAGTGGTCATGGTCAATGCTCCTTTTGAGTGAAGGTCATGAAGTTTGTCCCATATACCCTTCGTTGACGAACATTTTCCTAAATTGTTCTTTATAGAATCAGGTAGCCCATTCAAGATTGCCTTCATCGCTTTTGCATTGTACTCCTTGGATTCTCTATTCATCATGTTATCAGTAATTACTGATGCCCATACTTCAATGCCTTAAGTCTTTAAGAAATTCCTCACTCTTGCTTCCCATATCAAAGTTCCCATTGAACCATGGAGCCGTCACAAATTGATTGACTTCAATTTCGATCATTGAGGGAGACACATCTTTAAGAGGATTGCCGACTTTCTTCCTTGGCTTCAACATTTGTGTTCTGATGATCAACCTTCAAGCTACTAGGCTTTGAGTGAAGGTACTGGCTCTCATACAAATTGTTGAAAATACTGAGGGGGGGTGAATCAATATTCCTTTTCAATTGTTATTTTTACTAGTTAAATCATTTATATTTAGAACACAAAATGAACAATAGGAATAAATTCTTTTATTAATATAATATTTACAATAAATCAGATACAATATATATAAGGCTCCAATCTGTTTCCAAACACCAACTTGGACTTTTTGTGAGGCTCCAACCTCCAGGGCACCAACCCTGTCTTGTCAAGGCACCAACCCTGTCTTGTCAAGGCACCAACCTTGGATTTACGAGCACCAACTCCAAGGACACCAATCCTTCCAATTTTAAGGCACCAACCCCAAGGACTCCAACCCTATAGTTTTTCTTTGTTAAGAGATGTTTTGATTGTATTACACTTCTCTCAAAATATTCTTCACTGTGTTCTGTCAATCTACAGCTTCATTGCTACACCAATGACAACACGTCTTCATATGAAGGAGTCTTCACAATTCTTCATATTTCCCAACAAAGTCTGCAAAGTTTACCTCATGATGTTTTCATAAATGCATCATGATCTTCAAGATCTGTTGATACTTATCAACAAGATATCTGCACTAGGCCTCAATGTCTTTTCAAAACAACTCTATTTAGACCCTTTGTTCTTATTGTCACAGTAACTGCTTCAGGATTGAGGCTTCAGGAGTAACTGCTTCAAGAATGACTTCTTCAGAGGACTGACTGTCGCAGTTTCATATTGTGCATTCAATTAAAAAACAACCTTGCCCTATTCATACTCAGATAATCTTCCTCAATGTCTTTTCAGAACAACTCTATTTTGACCCTCTTTTCTTATTGTCACAGTAACTGCTTTAGGAGTGAGGCTAGTAACTGCTTCAAGAATGACTTCTTTAAAGGAGTGACTGTCACAGTTTCATATTGTGCGTTCAATTAAAAAACAACACTGCCTTGTTCATACTCAGATAATCTTCTTAGATCTGCAGAGCGTTCTTTTGAATTGTTATCTGAAATCACTTTGAAACACATGTCTGATCATTTCAATAAATAACCCAGTCAACCGATTGTTAGACCTTTGGCTTCCTTCTTCCTCCGATGGACCTTTCGGCTTCCTTCTTTGCTCGCTCGACCTTTCAACTTCCTTCTTCGCTCACTCGACCTTTAGCTTCCTCTGTCTCTTCGAGTTCACCAATACTCAAAAGATACATTCATTTGGAAGAGAGGTTGACTTATGATTTCACATATTAAAATTATATTAGAGAGGCCCTTTTTTAATATTCATCCAATAGACTTATTATTTATGGAGGATTTCATAGGATAGACCATACCCAATGAGGTCCCACAACCACATCATCAATCGCAATCGCAACTTTTGAAGGTCCCGCAATGGCAACTCTTAACATCACCGATGTAACATGGTCGATATTCATAACGCCGATGAAATGGACGCAATATAATATTAAACAATCATCAATAGATCTGTTGGGTCCATAGCTCCATCGCAATCGACAGTCTGTCGCGTCCACAAGTCTTATCACAATTGCATTTTTAGTGTGACATTCCTTTAAGACTTGCGATGCAAAGGTTCTGATACAACAGATGCATATTACAATAGGGTGTGCTATAATGGAGCAATCGGGTCCGTAATAATATCACGATCGGAGGTTTTACCGTGAAAACCCTATAAGACTTGCGATATGGCGGATGTGATATGATCTTAAGCAGTTGTTAATAAACCCGTCGGGTCCACAACCTTATATCGCAATCGGGGGATTCAATATGACAAGCCTTCATAACTTGAAAGTTCCGATAAGGTGGATGTGATATAACATAACAATGTATTCTAATAGAGCGATCAGGTCCGCATATCAAATCACAACTGGGGGTTTCAGGGTAACAACAAGGCTTCAACACTCATGATGTGGTGGATGTGATATTTCAATAGAGACATATTGTAACAGAGTCGTCGGGTCCGCAAAGCTCCTCTGATTTCACTGTTTTCTTCCTTTAGCACTTACTGTTGGGTATATGTGATAAGTGTCATTGTTCCTCCCTTTAGTATTTACATTTGGGCATATGGGATATGCTCCGATAAACTGCTTCTCTTGCTTCCGATATGCTTCTCCTTGACTTTTGATAGCTCCTGTTCTTGACTTCCGATGGCTTCCCTAATGGCTTTCGTCCTTGGCTTCTTGCTCCTGTAACTTCTCTTCACCCTTTCGCTTTGTTGTTGCTCCTGTGGCTTATCTTCTTGTGACCTCCGATAACTCTGTTTATGAACTTCCGTTGATGTGTTCCTCTTTGCTTCTCGTGGCTTCCAATGACCTCTTCCTCTTACGCTTTGGCTTCATGATGGCTTCTGATAAACTGCTTCCGATGAACTCTTCCGATAGCTCTTATTTGACTGCTCCCATTCTTGACTTCCAATGGCTTGCAATGTCTTTCCAATGGCTTCCCTAATGGCTTTGCTCCTTGGCTTCCTGCTCCTGTTTCTTCACGGATCTGTTCTACTTCTCCTTGGCTTCATATCATCATTTAGTATCCTATAATATTGCATATTGACATCAATGACAATCTAGATCAACAATCTAGTTGCCCTCCTTCTAGGGCCATAAATATTGATAGTGTTGGACCTGCCAACATTCAAGGGGTCTCCTCGATATGTGATACCAATTAGACCTCACATTGTTTGGGATAGGATCCCCATCCAGAATATGACCCAATTACCATTTTCTTAAAGATTCTCCTTGGCTCTAACTGTTAGCAAGAGAGAGGAATGCATGTGTGCCTTCGAAAAACAAGTGAGTCTGCCTGGTGAGTGCTCAGTTGTATGCATCTCAAGGTTCTTCTACTGTGGAGGGTGTTGACATGGCAAATGTTCACTATACCAAAAAAGGGAACTAACCCGATCACAAGCCACAATTAGATCTTCTTTCATTTGGAATGGTTATTTCCAACGGGTTTTAAGGGACCCCGTAAACTGTTAAATGAGTTGAAAGATTGCTTCTGAGAAGAAGACTTCAATTACATCAACAAAATAAAACAACTAATATCTATGTATTGAATCCTATCTACACCTCTTCTAACCACTCTAGTCTGTGTCCTAACTATCCTAATCTATCCTATAAGGGCATGACAACAGGGATGTTGAACATCATATATGAATACCAAGTCTAAGTGAATCAATCACTGGTTCTCATAAGAACAAGGTTGTATTAATACTTAATTACAATCCAATCATTCATACAGGAATACACATTCCATTTTATGGAAGAGAAGCTTGTAACTCATGTCCAACAGATTTTTGAGTCAGTAACCTTCCATGATTTAACAATGATATTGAATCATATTCAAATAACCAGGCATAACCGTGAACTGTAAGTCATCAATATGCACAAAAGAAAATATACATTTTCATTTATACCAGCGACAACATTCTGATCAAAACACATGGTAAAAGAGGCAAATCAATCTAAACCACTGATTCCTTATTGAGCTAAACAGTCTCTCTTTATTCACAATACTCAAAGTTGTTCTTCCCCAAAACAAAAAGTCGCCCTCTCCTATCTAGAGGTAATACTTATGTAGCCCTCAATGACCCTCGATCTCCCATGACCTTTCATTTCCCCATTTGATTACACAGATCAACATATACAGATGAGAACAGTCGGTGAAATTGCTGACACACTGAGGTCACCCTTGGTGGAGCGTTCTTCTTCCCGGGGAAATGAATGGATGCCTTTGGAATAGAGGAGGACTGCGTATCATTTCTTAGCACCTCTATGGAGTAGCTATCATTCTCTGTCATTTCCTGAAGGAAACTGAAGATGTTGCGCTCATCATCCCACATCTGGCATGCTTTGTGATGTATCTGGCAATGATGACATCTTTGATGGACTAATGTTGTCATAAGTGCTTCCACTGAACTGAAGGAGTGCCTCCACTATGCACTTTGGCGGTCTATCTTCCCTTTCACAAAGTGTTTTTTGCAATGCTACCACTGGTGGAGTAGAGGTGTCATCTAGATACAACTCATCTTGATCCATTACCGGGTCTACTCAAATTTGCCTGCAAAATAATTTATATCAACTCTGACTATGAGACATATGGCAAACAGGCCTACAAAACATGAATCTCGCATTTAAATCATAAAATGTGAAAGAATCCCCCCTTCCTTTTAATTTATGCACTGGTTAAGTCTTGTGAACATAAATCCGCTTTACATTGCAAATTCTCAGAAAACACAGAGCGGAACGCAAAACCTGGACTTGAAATACTGTGGGCGGGAATCTATACCCTATCGGGTCCACCATATGGCATTTTCTATTAAAAAATGCGACCATAGCATGTTATCTAATACACAAGAAACACGAGAGAACCCCACGTCCGGACCATACAACCGGACTTCAAATTTTATATGTCCGAGCCTAAAATCATCAGTGGGTCTGGCGTATGGTGTCACACCTTATGCATGAGCGCTAGACCCCGGCAATAGCGATTTGTGATAAGGGAGGGACAGACCCAATGGCATATATATTATGTTTAATCAGATCGGCGGGTCCGCCATATCGCATATCATAATATGCATAGGCCTAGGGCCTGACCGATAGCGACTTGGGACCTGGTTCCGCACCCGAAAATTATGAATTTGGGTTGATAATGACGTCGGGTTCGGAAGGGAAAAAGTGCACAGTGTTAATTGCGATAGGCCACAAAAAAGGGATTTATGCATGTTTTGCAAAGTATTTCCGCTATAAAGGGTTATGATGGCAATAATGATGCGATAGAAGGTTTTGAGGGATGAAAAGTTTCCGATGGAGGGAATGAATGGAGGGCTAGGCTAGGTGATGAATGGACTGTGCAATAGGGATTTAAAGGGGGGGATTGACCATTAAGAGTTGAAAATTTGGCTCGGCAATGAGTTAAAGTCTCTAGGGCTAAAAATATCATTCGGAGAGGTAGAAGGCCAACTTTTAGGGGAACCATTCAGAATTGTTGCCAAGGCAAGTTTTGATAGGGTGGTAGTTGTGGCCACAACAAATGGCGAACCATTGGGTGAACGAGTTATCTTTGTTTCTAAATAAGCCTCAGATCAATAAAACATCAGGGTGTTAAGATAAACTTGAAATGCAAAATGTACAAATGAAAAGGCATGGGTTCCACTTCAACATTAATTGCTTCAGGTGGGATGAAGACAAATAGCTTCTACTTACTGATAGGGTTTTGACAAGTATTCTCCAATGGTGATTTTATGGAATTTATTAACCTTCCTTTACCTTTTTCTTGCTTTCAAAAATCCTTTCGGGGCCATCACTGGTCTGTCAATACCTGTTTAGGTGTGTGCCTCAACTCTTTATTGCTCATCAAACTTGATGTAGATATGTTTATCTGCACTTTATATGAGAATTTCAGTGCTATATTTTCATTGATTGAATGGGGCACAGTCATGGATCATGCCATATTTTTAAACCGCTTAAGCAATGTTGGGCTTGATGTATCAACCGATACTCTAAACCCAACAACAATCCTTACTCTAACCAACTTCCAAAACAACCTGTCCTTCCAGATTGGCATAAGGACTTGATATTTCATATTCTTTTAAATAAGTCCTTCTAGTTCCAGGCACAAGGACTAGAGTACAATTGGATTTGCCACATGGTATATGCCAGTGAGTTTAGCCCATGAAAGGAGATTTACTTGTAGATAACAAGTATTGGACAATTTAGTGTGGTGGATGGAACCAATGGAGAATGACTGCAAACCTTACAGCTAAGTATAGGTTAGGTCTGAGTGGGATTTATTCAAAATGCAGCATCCCTCCATGCCATTTCAGCTGTAGTTACACATTTTGTTTTATAAAGATGCCCCTACATGCTCCAGATATCCAAGTTATCAACAGATCTTACCCAGTTCCCAACAGATGCCAATGAGTGGTTTTAGTTTGAACTCCACTGCTGATTTTCCAGTTCCCATGGGCTGATTGAAAATTTGTCTGCTTTGCAAGGTAATGATGGATTTAGAAACAGCAGAATCATCAGGAGGTTAATGAGGAAGGGAAAGGATGAAGGTGGTGAATGACGACAAATCTAAGAAAGGAAAAACAAGATGGGAGGACCGAAATCGATTGGCTGAAAAGGGCTGCAATTCCAAAACAGCAAGAAAATAAACTTAGCAGAGAAACAAAAAGGAAAAGACAAAAGTGCAACTAAACTAACAACAAAGCTAAAATGACTTCTAACCTACTAAGGAGGTAACCACCATGTGGTGGCTACTAGAAGTATCTCACCAGATGTTGGCCATTAACAGGGAGTTTTTCGGTCTCTCCCTATAAAGTTTTCAACCTGTAAGTTCCTTGACCAAATTTTTCCACAACTTGGAATGGCCCAACCATAAGTGTTGGAATTTCGTGTGTTTACCTTTTGGCTCACTCAGCTTGTCCCATTTCAGGACTAGCTCCCCTACTTGGAAATCTTTATTTCTTGCCAGATGATGATCAAACCATTTTTTTTACAATCATTTGGTGATTTCTGAATTTATTTCTGGCTTTATCTCTCAATTCTTCCTACTTCATCAGTTGGTTGATCCTCTCTTAGAGTAGGGCCGAAGGGGTTCCTCTTGAAGCTTGGGAGAGCTGTAAAGAGGGAAGGGTAACATTGGGAGGCAGGATGACTTCTTGTCCATAGACAAGGAAGGATGGGGAGTTTCCTAAAGCCACTTTTGGGGTGACTCTATAGGCCCGAAGGGAATTTGTTAGGGCATTGTGCCAGTTCCACTGGTTATCAGGGACAGAATTGCGGATTATGTGGATAAGGTTTTTATTTGAAGACTCTGAAACTCCGTTTCCCTGGGGGTAATAGTTTGACAAATACCTCATGTGGATTGATTTATCAATAACAAACTTAGTCAATTTCAATGAAGAAAAGAAAGATGCATTATCAAATATAAGAGCGTCAAGAATTCCATATCTGTTAATAATGATTTTTTCAATAAACGATATTACCTCATCCTCGTTCACCTTCCAAAATGGGATGGATTTAGTCCATCTGGTGAAGTAGTCGGTCGCTATGAGTATGTACTTATGATGTTGCAAAGGGTTTGGATTGATTTCTCTTATGACATCTACGCCCCATTGCTGCAATGGGCGACAAATCATAACGGGCCTAAGGGGAACAACAGGTTTTCTTTCTCGTCCTGCGGTAGTTTGACACACCTTGCATTTGCGAGCATAGGCATGCGAGTCTCTGAACATTGTGGGCCAATAATATCTGGCTCTTAATATTTTGTGAGTAGTGGTCTCTCCGCCATAGTGACCATCTGCTGGGCCGTCATGCATTTCTTTCAAGACATGGTCGGCATCATCCTTTTCCAAACACCTCAGCTGAATTCCATCATGGTTTTTCCTATATAATATGTTATTGGCCAAACGATACTAATTGGATTTCAATCTGAGTGCTCTCCTTTATGATGCATCCATGTGTTCAGGGCATGATCCTCGTATCAGATAGAAGCATATGCTGTAGTACCATAACTCAGGGTCCAAAAAGGCTTCCGACGTTTCTCGCTCATACATCAGGGCTTCGTTAATCCATAGGGGCTCCTCCTTGAATTCCATTTGTGCATATTGCATGCTCTGCGTTTCTGGTTCTTCAGACACTCCTTCTTTATCCAACAATGCTTCTGCTGCTAGCCTGCAAAGTCCCTACCCTCGAACTACCTGTGCTGGCTTAATCTTGAGGTCAAACTCTTGAAGAGTGGTTATACAATTCCCTCTCCATTCACCCATTTTATTCTGCACGAAGAGAGCTCTTACAACAGGATGGGGAACAATTACTTTGGTCCTGGCCTTTAGTAAATAAGGGCAGAAATGTTTTACAACCTTGAAAACTGCAAAGCCCTATTTCTCCACGTCTTGGTAGTTGAGTTCTGCCCCTTGGAGATTAGAGCTCATATAAGAAATAGGGACTTCGTTGCCTTCATTATTTTTCTGAGTGATTATTGCGGCATATGAAACATTAGAAGCAAAAGTGTATAAGAAGAATTCCTTGCCGAAATCGGGGCTAACCAATGCAGGAGCTTCAACGATGGCTTCCTTGATTCGTCAAAACACTTTCTTGGCTTCATCACTCCACTTGTACACAACGTCTTTCTTCATCATTAGCTGCATAGGGCGCACTTTTTTAGTTAAATCTGAGACAAATTTCCTGATGAAATTGATCTTCCTGAAGAAATATTGCATGGCCCTTTTATTTGTAGGGGGTTGTATTCTCATGATAGTCTCTATTCTTTCAAGGTCAATAACAATCCCTTCTTTAGAGAGGATATGACCCAATAGTTTCCCCTTTGTGATTACGAAGACGCTCTTCTTGGGATTCAACGATATCCCGTATCTTCGGCATCTTTCGAAGATTTGTTTCAGGTGACAAATATGATCCCTTCTATGATATGAATACACTGTAATTTCATCCATGTAAACCACTACTGATCCATTAATCAACCCTCGGAAAGCTATATCCATAGCTCTCTGGAATGTGGTGCCCGCATTAATGAGTCCAAGAGGCATTTTGCGATATGCGTAAGTGCCCCACTTATTGTTGAAGGTTGTCTTAAGTTGATCCCCATTAGATACTAACACTTGATTTTATCTTGAAAACCCATATAATAGGGACAATATTTCAGACCCAGAAACGCACTGAAGAATGTGCTCCATGGAAGGGACAGGATAGTTAACTGATGCAGGAGCATAAAGACCCTCTTCATTTGTAAATATGGAATAAAAAGGGGGGTGTGATAATTTTAAATATTTTGTTATTTTTAATAAAATAGGGAGTGCTTTTAGGCATAAAGCAGTGAATGTGGATCATTATGGGATAAGGAAAGATTTTTTATTTTAGAACAGGCAAAAAGATGGGAAAAAGCCTCAAGAATTTTCTACCATATGTATGCATTGCATGTAGAGTCTTAGAGCTTTTAGTTGGGTGATTCTAGATCATGCTTAGTTTTTATAAATTACGAATCCTCAAAGACATTGAGGATCAGAGAGGGTGTGTGAAAGGTTTTCTGGTTGGAAGCCTTCAGACAGTTTCTAAAGGGCCTAAATGTTGAATATCTGGCATGAATCGAAAGTTCTTGTAAGTGTTTTGTGTGTAAATATAACCTTTGATTTTTCACTATATGTCCAGTGTTGAGGTTGCATGAGATTAGATTTATGTAAAACGTAATTAAGTATGCGTTCTCTATGGGGAGGACTGTATTTCGTTTTATTAATCTGAAAGCGCTATTCAATTAGTGGGCTACGTATTTTGTTCTGATTCAAGACAGAGGATGCGTGGGACCTTTATAGTGTTTTACCTGCATCAAAAATCCAGTTATTTCTTATCATATGTAATCATTCTAAGGAGGTATTGCAAACAGGTGGTTGTTCATTTAATAATGGGAAGGCAATATTCTAATGTTTATTCTGGGCAAGGAATATTATAATGTTTCTTCAAAGACTTTTGGGAAAAAGTTTACTGGGTGTCCAAGAAAAAATTATCAGTTCCTGAATGTATGTTCAGGCCCTATAAATTGATCTGATAAACCTAATAGTAAGATAAATTTTGTTTAAATTTTAATTAAACAGATTAGAGAAGAAACGATGCTACCCACTCCACGAGAGGAAGAGAGCAGTTCGGTTACTCGTAATAATGGAAGTCGATGAAAGAGCATCCTCCACTAAATCGATGCTCATGTGAACATATCGAAACCTGAGTATAGTAAAGCGGTCGCAAGCTTGCAAGAATATCGCAATCAGAAACAGAACCTTATAGAGCCAGGCTGGTAGGAGAATCTGAACACAAAAGGCATGTTAAGTAGTGATGCAAAGTTCATAAAAAAAGGAGCTTCCGTGCGTGTAAATGATAATATGCTAAATTGCCAGACAAATATTTGTTGATGGAGGTGCATGCTTTATATGCATGAGTGAGAAAGAAAAAGGTTCTGGGTAATTGCAGGTCTGCCCTGCATCAAGTGGTATCAGAGCAGGAATGTTTTCTTGAAGAAGTTTGTTTTTTTTTAGTACAATTGATAACTGAAGTGTGTTTTAATGTGTGATGAATGATTTGATATGCAAGCATACACAATTGCAAGTGAACAGGATTACAGAAGGGGAGAGAAGACAAGATCATACAGGATCTTAAAGGTGAGATGATATTTTAGTTGAAATTTATGATTGAAGTTTATAGTTGCATGGTTGCAGAGAAGGTAGCAGAACTTGGTATTTCGCTGAAGGCTGGATAAGGAGGAAAAGTGCAGTGTCCTGAAGAAGAAGGTGAGTTGAAGAGATAGCCTAGAGAGAGCAGAGGAGTGCTCAAGAGGTTCTAGAGGCAGTGAACCAAGTACTTACCAAAAGACCAGATCCTGAGGGAAGGATTGGTGAGGTAAGTTGCAGCAAGAGAGATTGTTGTTGCAGAGGCTAGTACAACTCATGGTGAGTGAGAAACTCAGGAGGAAGCAGTCTGCCAGAAGCAGAGGAAGTTTTTATAGAGGAGGAAGAGGTTCAGAGAAATGCCACAGAGATGAGGTGACTGTTGGGGTTCGAGAAAAAGAGATTGCAGAAATAAAGGCACAATTACAGGTACTGGAAGAATGGCTCTTTCCACTGAAAGGAAAAAGAGTGATTTGGTGAAAATTGCAAAGGAGGTTGAGACAAATTCTGATTTCCTTGTTGGAAAAGGGGCTTAGAGTTCTTGTGCCAGAGATGAAATTTGAAGATTCCACATGTAGATCTGATCAAAGGAAAGTGTTGAAGGAAGTAGTCAAGACTAAAAAGTCTTGTGATTTAAAGACTAATGAATTGTGCATGTTTTCAGGTAAAGTACAGGGAAATGAACAAACTTTCGAAATTATCCAAGAAGAGTTGAATCTGAAGGCTGTTCAGATCAATGATGAGAAAATGAAGACGAAAGAGTCTAATCAGAATGTTGGATCAGCTGATGATTGCTCAAGAGTTGTTGAAGGTATAAAAGGTTATGTGAAGTTTCCAAGATCTACTCCTATTGAAATTGTTGAATTGTATAGAAAATTAGATTTGGAGAGAAGAGAGTTGGAGAGACAGAGGACTTATGCGCTGAAATATTTGCTGGAGACATCTGAACCAGAGGAAAAAGTTGCAGATGAAGTTGCAGATGAAATTGCAGGTGATGAACCAAAGCATGTTGCAGAGGGACAGGAAGTTTGGGAGGTAGCAACATCTATGGTGACAACGGCAGCAACATCCATAGTGACAGCTGAGACGACAGTGATAGCAGCAGAAGAGGCACTGATGCCTTATGATTTTTCTAACAATTGTTTTGTGAGTATAGGTCTAAATGAAGATGCTGGAGGAAATGTGCTAGACAAAGAAATTAAAATGATGGTGCAGATGATGATGGAGGAGTCCTGGAAAAGACCAGCAACAGTGAAACAGAGGAGAAGCAACAAGAGGAAGACAACAGATGATTGCAAGAGTGCAGCTAGTGGAGCAAAGCAACATAAAGTGTGGAGACCTGGAGAAGAACAACAGACAAAAGCAGCGGCAAATGGAAACTTGCAGCACAAGGTGTGGGATCCAGGCATACACAGATACCAACACATGATCAGGGGATCATGATTAATTTTAAGGTTGGGTGTATGATGCAGGAGCATCAAGACCCTCTTCATTTG
>APFE030851395.1:124896-135309 GCA_000404065.3 Pinus taeda | reverse complement strand
TTACAACAAACTATCAATATGTTTAAAAGCAATTTGTAATAAACCCTATATGCGAAAAGAAAAAATTAATAATAAATTATTAATAGGTTTAAAATCAATTTGTAATACATATATTTCATCATCCATCCTTTGCATTTTTATGTTTAAACGCAATTTGTAATAAACCTTATATGCTAAAGGAAAAAATTAATAATAAATTATCAATAGGTTTAAAATCAATTTGTAATACATATATTTTATCATCTATCCTTTGCATTTTTGGAAGCAAAAGATAAATGGAGAAGAAAATACTATAATTTGTGTTTGAAATTAATTCTTGAAATAAAAAATAAATTGATGAGAAAATAATTTAATTCTCGTTTAGAATTATATTTTTTATATGATGTTTTTTTACCCATTAAGTTTTTTTATTAATTCATTTTAAGGATATATGGTAATAAGATTGATTGTAAAAACTTACTAGTCTCATTTCTACTAAACTTATTGGCTAGAAGGTAGTGGGAAAATAACATTGACAACAATAAAGTAAAATTGGGAGACCACATGCCGATATCTCACACTAACCAAAAGAGCCCAAGAACCCAATAACCACCAACAATCATCTTTGGTCAGCCAAGTTACCTGGGGCTGGAGCATTCAGTTCATTTCCTAGTGGTGGAGGAAGATGAAAGCCTTCATGAATGTGAGCTTGCATGTGTTCCATTCTACCTTTGAGCCAATCCATCCTCTCATGGATCCTCTTTTTCCCACGACATAGCGTGACCATCCTATCCATCATGTATCATTGGTTGTGTTGGAGATAATTCATAAAAGAAATAACTTCATTACGGTCCTCATGTCAATCTTGAGCTAGCTACTCTAAGAGTGAGGTAACTTGATGAATTTATGCTTCCAAAGAATCAAAGGGAGGGAGTAAGTCTACTCTCCTTGGAGAATTGGTTGGTTATTGATCCACCTCTTCTCAAAAATCCTAATGTTCTGCATGGTGGGAAATGCCTTGGTCTTGAGGTCCAATGCCCCTATGCCCCTATGAGTGCATTCTCATTGGTGTTGCAAGAGTCCTCGAATGACTACATCACACCGCCCCCTAAGAGCTTCCCTTTTGAAAAACCAATTCTTATAACAAGCTGAGATTTCCTCATAAAACAAGCACACCAGGCTGAGTTTGCAAGGGAAGTCCTAAGGATTACGTAGGAAGCTGGGTTGACCACCTTCCTTCCTCCTACTTGAGCAACGCCCATGTCCATGCACACTAAACACAAGCCACAACTAGAGACCTAGCCTCTTCTAGACCCTTTAAGCTGAAGAAAGCTCTCAGTCTGTTCAAAAAGAAAAATAATCCCATAGGCGATAACCCCACTTCCCAATGGGCCACCATATATGAATTACAACAAGGGGAAAAAAAAAAATCTACAGGAAGGATTCCACCACCACTAGCATCATCAATGTCAAATTCCAGAATCTATACCAACAGTTCTACTTTGAAAATTCCATACGAGCCCAAATACCAAGCAAGAATTAAGAATAAACTGAGACATGGAGAATTTACCAATGAAAAGGAGATAAATGAGATCTTAAGAGAAAACTTTGTGGAAACCCTCCCACCATGGTCACCAACCCCACACCAACCCTTATGAACTCCACGAGTTTACCTTATGCCTAAGCAAGCCACAATGACCTGGGGTCCCAAACAATTATTCCCTGAACCATAAGTGTTCAAAATGTTGTTTGAACTTGTTATCCCATAATGAAGTGCAAGGAATGATAGAGACTGATAGCCACCCAATAGTCCTAGAAAAATTTCACCCACCATGCTCCTGCAACCCATTCCTTGAAGCCAACTAACAAATCCAACTGTTGTTTAGAGAATTTCCGGCGAAATCACATAAATGAATCTCTGCAACGCTTAAGAAACACCAGATCATATAAAATCCAACTGTTGTCCGAATAACAAATATAACCATAATTTGATTGATAACCTTTATCTCTCACACTCATAAACTTCATTAATGCACTTCCTCGTGATAATTGTCAAATGGGGAGAGGGTTAAATTCCCCAGCTTGTACCTCATTACCATCTGTTACCACCCCCATTAGGTAGATTCTTGATTAGATGTCAAACTAGATATTATTATTCATTTAAATGAAAAGATTCAAATAATATATTGTGATGACGATAATGATTAATATATACTAAGATATATATGGTCTACAAAAAGTTAAGAATGCAGGAGATTAAATATAATTATCTGGAATTTTATTTCTATGCTAAAAGGTAATGAGATACAAGAATTAGTTATGCCCAAGAAGTGACAAGAACAAAAGACAACAAAAGAAAAAATATACTCCATTTTGCGATACTATTGGTTGAATAGACCACCAAACAAATACATGATTATGGATAAATGTCATGGGTTGAAACTATGTGTAAAAGAGTTGTGGGAGATAAATAAAGTCTAGAAAAAAGAAAGGTGCTAGTGGGAGAGAAAGACTATACTGGAACTTAGAATTAGCAAGACTTTTCTTCGGTTAAGGAGATATAAGCTATGAAGAAAATACTAAGTTGTTTTTACGATAAGGAAGGAGTTAGATCTTTGGAGGAACTACAAAAAATGTATTTCAACAGCTGGGAGGAATGTGGAGAAATTTAGATCATTGGAAATCTCTCATCGAGTTGGACGTGATGACGAAATCAATTTCTAATTTCACAAATTTGTAGAAAAGGGCAATTTTATGACCCTATTTTCATGACATACCTTGAAAATCAAGGAATGCATTGATAACGCTTTCCACAATTGACAATAACACAAGACATGTGAGGGTATATTATAACCTTTCAAAAATTTACAAGGAAATATATTGGTTTCTTATTGTGCTGCATTGCTATCATTAGATTGTATGCATGATGTTTTTCATGTGTTTGTATTATATCACTATATTTTCAATTTTTACCATGTTATTAATGTGAGTTTTAAATGATCATTATTGAATACATTCATTTAAAATTTTATATGATAACATAAATGAATTATATGTGAATTGATATAATGCAACTAATGGTATTTGTTCATCTGATTGGATAAAGTAAAGTGAAATGTTGGATACATTAAATCGCAAATGCTACTCATAGTTTTCCTAGTGCAACAAGATTTAATCCAATTACAATAGTGACTATAAAATCAAATAATTAGGAATGCTCAGCCATAGTGCACAACAAACCCAACTGTCAAATTCATACACACATATATGGTGCAAATAAAACTCATAATGAGAGTCAAGAATTCACTATATGGAAAATTTTAAGGATGGAAATTTATTTTAAAGTGTAGAAACATTACTAAATCTTAGTAATCCTTAACATATAAGCTATAAATGTTCAATGACTATTTTGTAAAAATATTCAAATTTCTAAGGATTTTATATAATTTCTATAAAATGTTTGTGATTTTTTAGGTAAAATAGTTTTATACTATTTAATTTGGGGTAACTATTTCTAGAAAAAATAAGAATTGGTGAACATTATATATATGTGTGTGTGTGTGTGTGTGACTATAACCTTAAAATTTATATTAATATAAATATGTTTTTGGGGTATGGAAATAATATGAAATTACATAAAAAATGGTAGAAGCTTTGTTTGACTGTGTGGACTATAATTCCATATTTTATATATAAGAGAACCCTAGATATTTCATCTTCCTTATGCTTAACATTATAAATATGGTAACAATCCAAAATTTTTCAAACCTTAATTTGCATGCATTCTAATTGGGGGAGTTATTGTCCCAACATGGAGAAAATTCTTGTTGTAGAGAGACATTCAATTCCAACAGTAGTGGGCAAGGAGAAGCTAGGCTTGTAGAAGAATCTTGGGACTCCACATGGTACCTTGAGAGTTACATCTCTTCATTTTTTTATCTAAGTACTTTAATTTTATCTTCGATTTCACACATTTGTTGTCTAAGGGGATAATAATTCCTACTATGGTAGACTAGTTGGTGGATAACAGAGCATGTTGAATTCACAGTGAATGAAATTCTAGTTGCATCACTTCATACTTTTCTTTTAGAGATTGAAAGTTATATCGAGCCTTATAACTGTGAGATTGGACCATTTTGTGGATAAATAAGACATACGAAATGAGTTGATGGAATGGAAGGAGAGTAGCAGATTCAATATAGGGGATTCAATGAATTTTTATCATAACACATTCATTTGTGGGACATTAAAGCATTGTCCCTAATTTTAGTACATAGTAAAAACTATTGCTAAAATTCCTTTTGTTGATGGCCCCTTCCAATACATTCTTACAATTTTTAAAATCCCCAATTTTACAAGATATCCTAAGTATCCATTTTTTCCATGGCATTTTTAATACCCCTTTTTATTTCTACCCCTAATATAGAAACATGATGGAACTCTTATATTCCTACAAATCACAAAAATGATCCAAAAACTATTATTTAAAGGGCATATGTTATTAGTATATCTTCAATATTATTTTAAAATGTGATACCCCTTCTTAATTTGTAATATAAATGAAACAAAAATATATTTTATTAAATTGCATTAAATTATAATTAATAACATGAATCATGTGTTTATATTTTAAAAGACTTATATATTAATGATATTAAAATAAAAAATAAAATCCAAGATTATGTTTAAGAAGATTATAAGACATTTGATTATAAATTAAGGTAGTCCCTAAAAGTTATACAAAACTATAAATTCATAACTAGACTTGTAACTACATTTTAAAGAATAATTAAACAAATTTTTAGTTACAAGATCTCATCAATAATCTACTACTTTATATCTTTTTTAACAAATTACTTATTTCAAATTTGATTAAAAATATATTGAACATGATTTATAATCTTAAACAAAATAAATTAATGAAACATATTAATACACTATCGATTGTTAATTCAAAATAGTGCATGAGAGACCCTAAAACAATAAATAAATACAAACAATCAACAAAATTAAGGTGGTTCATCCCACACTTCAAGTGGTTTAACCTCCCATAAATCACGTTGAGAAGTTAAAGTTATGGTAATGATATTATTTTAATGCAAAATATTATATATATTCCTAACTACACTATATCCCCTCATTACTATCCAAGTGATAGTAAAGTAATTTATGGAAGACGACACTTTGCTTCATACTTAAACCAAGATTGAAATCCTTCCAACTCGGGTGAAATCACTTTGATTCACCTGTGCACATGGATAGTTGTATCACCTTTTCTCCTGTGAAGTTTGTGTTAAACCATTTGCAAGTTGATCGGGCCCAATCTGTGAAAGTCATCCGATCAAGGGACACTCGACAACCAAAGTAAATCTATTTCACTTTTATAATTCTCACATCCAATTCCATTATGGTTTGATCACCAATGACATTAAAATTTAATAGAATTTGGGAATCAATGGTTATTATTGGATAATCTATTTAGTAATTTAATGACTAATTAATCCTCAGTCATAAAATTAACATCCATGAAACAAGATATCAGGGATTATATGACATTATAATGTTATAATATTCCAAAATATAGGTCAATATTATTCGACTAAGATAATTTTATGAATTAGATAATATGGTAGCAACTAACCATAGTTTATTATTATTTTTTAAATCTATCCGCCAATTAATATAACAATTCAAATCCCACCATAATTTGTATCCTCCGAAACACCATGAGGAGAGCCAGGGTGCGAAACTACAGTTGGAATACCAACGAACTTTCTTGCTGGCCAAAACCCCCCTTTATATATATAATGCTACGCATAATAAAATACATTTCTATCCTAATTACTATGTTTTGTTTTTCATTTTGTCTCTAACGTGTTAATATATTGTCCATCTAGGAAAGTCTAAGTGAGATTCAATTACAAGAAAATCGAGGGGGTGACCCCTATCAGTGAAGAAAATTCTATAGACGTAAAGAGAAGGAATCAATGACTATAAAGACTCCAATTGAATGATGAGTGTTGAATTCCTTGCTTGATGCATCGTGTATATGTCAACTGAGGCATGGTGAGCACCATCGAGTTGAAAACATCTCCTATATATGCTAAAAACTGCTTCCTAATTTGTGTCACTTGTTTTTTGTTGAGGAATGAGTAGTGATTGCAATGAGTGGGAATTACAGAGGAATGTTTGTAAATTAAATTCCTTAATTTTCCATAATGCCACAAGAATGTGCCTAGGATACTTGCCATCACTGGATTTAAGTTGTGAAGTATTGCAATCATAGTCATAGGATAGGGCCCTTAGCACACGATCTAATATGTTTATATTAATATCTATTTAATAATATAATGACTAATTAAACTTAGATGTAAAATTGGCACCATGAAAACAAGATATCAAAGATAGTTTTCACACTATAATATTATAATATTTCAATTTGCAGGTCAATATAATTGAGATAAGAAATTTATGGTGTGAATAAAATTAGTTAATATGGTAAAAAATAAAAAGAATTAATTATTTTTTTTTAAATCTCTCCATCAATTATTACAACAATTCAAATCTCTCCCTAATATTTATACTACGGAACATTACAAGGAGAGCTAGGCTGCATGATTACAATTGGAAGACTGATTAACATTCATGTCTGCCAAAAAATCTGCTCCCTCTCCCCCTCCCCCCAAAAAATACATATAATTCTAAATATAATTAAAAAAATATATCTCAACCCCTAAATACTATGTAATATAATTTTTCACCTTTTCTCTAACATGTTAATATATTGTCTATCCAGTAAAGTCCTTGTGAGATTCAAGCGTAAGAAATTCCAGGGGAGAGACCCTTATTGCTAAAGAAAATGCCATGGATGCAAAGAGAGGCAAAAGAAGTAGTGATTCTAAAGACTCAAATTGAATGATGAAGGTTGGACTCCTTGTTTGATGCATTGTGTATATGTCAAGTATGTTAGAAAAATGAGGGAGAGCGATTACACACAACACAAATCACATTCTATTTTTATTGATATCATCGACATTATATATATAGGAATAAATAATACTTCTAGATCCGAGAATGGTGGATCTAGATTACTAAAAATAACTAGTACAACTATTGATTTAGGAACTCACATAATTATAACTCACGACAACATAGAGGTCATGAAAACATTACTTCCAATACCTTCCCTTAATGCTTACATGAAAAATTAAAAAATAGACATTACAACAATGAATAAATCTCTGTCAAATTTGTCTAATATGGTCATCACTAGCACTTATATTCACTCTGAAATCTCACTTTTCACTCTGTCCTTCACCACACTTTTGAGCTTCCCACTTGATCCATTTGAGGCATAATCGCCTCAAACCATCATTAATGTACTTTGCAGAATTAACCCTTCTCAACCTCCGGGAGGTCAATGGGTCAGTCTCAACTGTCACCATATGTTGAATATATGGCCTTCCACTATATTTATAAGTTATCTAGAATATCATTCTGTACAAAATGTCTTCAGTAAACAATACTTTAACTTACCTTGAATAAAATAACCTATACTGACTCTCCGAGAGCACAAGGAATCACACCAAATTTTATTAAAAACTACCTATAACTAATGCTCCTTAGCCTATTAAATAATTGGCCTTTTCTTTATGGTTTCACAATTTCTTTTTTTTTTTTACACCAAAATAATTTTACACCCACATCACATTTACCATTGATAAAATTAAAACACTTATAAAACTACTACAAACATTAAGAAGATTTCACAATGTAGCAGTTATTGTTTTATTTTTTTATTTTATAAATTATAAATCAAAATACACAAACCCGAAAACTCCTGCACTGCCTCTTTAAAATATACCAAAATCCTAATATACCAAAAAGTCTGCCTCTTTATAATATACCAAACAACCTACAATACGCTCACGACGCCAATATATTTTACTTGATTCAATTTTAACAACTACTTTGGTGTTGAGCAACAATCGATCGGTTTTCTGCATTTCAACGGCCAGCCCCGCACGTCATCAAGAAGGGTGTTGGTGATCGTGGCTTGGTTTACCCCGGTGTTAAGAGTCACCATCATGTCGGCTGAGGACACCGACTGATCGTACTTACAGTGACCGATGCTCGTTGTCTTGGAGACCATGACGGAGCAGAGGCAAACAGGATTGGTGGAGAACTTGTGGACGACGTTGCAGCAACCGGCTGTGATGAGAGCGTTTGCATTCTAAGCAACCTCAATGTACTTAGCATCACCAAACAGATCTATTCTGAAACAAAAGCAGTGATAAATACACAGCGTCTGACTTGACAGAAGACGCAGGGAAGCTTTCCTTTGGCCGATTTGATCCATGTCATTTGACCCCTTGACGTTATGACCAGTACGGATCTGTTGTAGAATTCATGGTTCGATGAGGTTGGTCTTTCATTTGACTTTCGAGACGGCTCAAACTTTCCTTTGCATGTCCTGTTCCATGCTAGCGTTGTGGATAACCTGGTTTCGATCCTCCTTGACGGTCACGGTGACCCCAATTTCTGCGTCAAGGTGATGATCTTTTTTTAGCCCTCTCTCGCTCGCCAAAAATGATGAAGGTTTTTGTCGATGAGCAGAGAATGCCGGATTTGGCTGCTTTCTCTATGTTTAACCACTGAATCAACATTGTTCCACACGTTCAACTCAGATCAGTAGACATGAACAACTCTAAACAAAGAAATCTTCACAGGAACGAAATAAAAACAAACATACATCTAAACTACACTAATCTAATTATGTTTAGAATTCTCGCATCTTTCTGGCCATTTTTTACAATTCTCGCATCTTTCTGGCCATTTTGCGAAGGAGTCCAGGTAAAACATCTCGATATCATGTTAGAAAAATGAGGGCGAGCAATTACACAAAACACACTATTTTTATTGATTTTTTCGACATTACATATATAGAAATACATGAAATTTCTAGATTGAGAATGTTGGATCTAGATTACTAAAAATAGCTTGTACAATTTTTAACTTAGATATTCACAGGATTACATCTCACTACAATTTGGAAGTTGTAGAAGCATTATTTCCAATAAAGTGAAGCATGGTGAGTAACATCGAGTTGAAATTATTCTTTGTTACACATGAACCGTTCTCGAGAGTTGGGAAACCCATTTCAATGGTTCCCACGTTCCTGGGAGCTTTGGAAGTGTATGGGAACACTCCTTTTTCACAATAGGAGCTTGGGAAAGTTTCGGGAGCTTTGAAGACTATTTTTTTTTTGAAGTTCGGAGGTTCCCCGAGGTTGGAGAATACAAAGTCTGTAGAGAAATATGCTAAACTACCCACAAAACATGAGCCTAAGTTGAAACCTCCGCAGGAAGAAAAGCCAAAGCCATCCTTAATGCCGATATCCTTAATTAAGAAACTGGAGCAATCTCTTGATGGGTTAAGGAAGGGTGTGGCACGGATGTCATGTTGATGAGTATTTATTTTGTTGTTTATGTATATGTATCGCAGAAGATTGTGTGCATATTGTATGTGGCAGTCAATGCTTAACCATTAGAGTCGCTTTACTTTTTCTCATAAGAATAACTAGAGAAACATAGGTAAATTATATATTATATATATATATAATATATATATATACTTATATATATATATATAATTGATTTAATATTTGAATATTTTGATTCTAATATTATTTTGATTATCGTATATAAATTATATAGTTATTTTTTTTATATATATAATATTTTCACTTCCAATTAGCGGTTTTTAAAGCTCTAGCCATTCATAACACCCGTACCCAAATTCCCAACATTCCCACTTTCCAAAAATTCATACAACATAAATAACCCCTTGCTGATTAGTATAACTTGTTTGTGTTAAGAAATGAGTAATGCTATTAAAATGAGTGGGAACTACAAAGAAATGACTGTACACTAAATTCATTAAATTGCAATAATGCCACATGAATGTTCCGAGGATAATCACCGTCATTAGATTTTGGTTGTGAATTATTGGAATCACAGTCATGGGATAGAGACCTTCGAACCTTTTCCGACGAGAAGCATTGATTCATTAGGATTTTAAATGGCCCAATTTGCATTAAAAAAAAAACCCTTTTATTATTTTGGCGTAGGATGTGAAACAAATTGATTTCGTGGAAATATTCAAGTTTCTTATAGCGTCTCCTAAATATTGTTTACCTTATCATCTCTTAGAAGTGGTTGAAAATGGAGATTTCTGATAATCAAGGAGTCACGTAAAATAATTAACTATTGTAGATTTAAGACCTTTGCGAACTTGATGCCTCTGAGCATTACATAAGCTTCTGTATGGTTCTATGTACCTTTGCCAAGATTCACAAGTATGTTTGGGTACAAAATGACCCCTCACACCTACCACTCCTATACAATTTATAATATCATAAATAATATAATTAAT
>APFE030851395.1:56064-86160 GCA_000404065.3 Pinus taeda | reverse complement strand
TTATGTTAATTCAGATTCTTTTTAATATTGTAGAAAGTTTCATAATACAAAGATTATGTTAATTCAGATTCTTTTTAATATTGTAGAAAGTTTCATAATACAAAGATTATGTTAATTCAGATTCTTTTTAATATTGTAGAAAGTTTCATAATACAAAGATTATGTTAATTCAGATTCTTTTTAATATTGTAGAAAGTTTCATAATACAAAGATTATGTTAATTCAGATTCTTTTTAATATTGTTCTACAGGCATTATGCTAATTCAGATTCTTTTTAATATTGTTCTACAGGCAAAAACATGAAAAGCAATCTGAACTAAGCTCCAGCCATGATTTATGCGCTCCAATTACAATATAGGATCTGAAAAGCCTCAAACTGGGAAGAATCTTTCACGGGGACGTTCTTGTCATTTATAAGACAATTGTTGATCAAGTACACGGCATCCAATTGTTACGCGTTGACCTAGTAGATAGCAACGGCAATATGGCAATCACACTCAATGTGCCACATAATCTCATTCCTACTGTCGAGGAGAAACTTGTAGTCGGCCAAGGAATCTGTATTAAAGATTTTAAAGTCTCTCCAAAAATAGTTTATGACCATGGAGACTGCAGCTGCATATTAGTGTTACATGTGAAAAGTATCGTACAAACTATCCCAGCCGTGTGTACGCAATACACATTTGTACCGACAACCACTATTAGCCATCTGACAAACACAACTGGATTTGCAATCGGTACAGTAGCTGGTCTTGTAACATCAGCTAAAGAAATAGGTGGCCAATATGTCCTAAATATCAAGGATGGCCAATCTCAAAAAGACACAGCTACGGTATATACAAACTCAACCATTTATACTTTTTACATTTACTTAGAACCAATTACATTAGTGTTAACCCTTGGTACATTTTGCAATGTAGGTTTATCTTTTCATTGCATTAGTGTTAACCCTTGGTACATTTTGCAATGCAGGTTTATCTTTTCAGTACATTTAAGCCAATTTTCAAATTAATACAACAACAAATTTCAAAACAAGAAGCACCAATGGTGTTGTTTCGGAATCTTGTCAGAGGATCCTACGCATCTCTATGCACATGCAAAGCCACTTTCATAACAGCGGTCAATTCGAACAGAGTACTAGCAGACCTCAACAAACTAGCTATGTCAACAACAAAGGTTGTTTCCTAGTCCACAAAATATAATTTCTAATTCTTTATTTGTTGTTTTGCTAAATTATTCGCTATTCTTCCAAATTATGTTTTTTATTACAAGATCTAGAGCTAAAACTCTACTGCAACCTATTCTCCTAAATTATCCTCTTTCATTTATCGTCTTTGTAGTATTTTTTTATTACAATATTTAACCTTAAACGTCCTTGTAGTATTTTTTTATTAAAATATCTAACCTTAAAACTGTACTTCAACATGAAGCAAGTCAAAGGAATGTTAACCATAGCAGATATACATGCAGACCCATTTTTCATAATCTGCAACAATTTCTCTGTTCCAGCAGACACATTTGGAACAGTTTCCACAGATCAACTTAACTGTTCCACATGTCAAGAGTTAACGACATATCGACGTTGTTTACAATTGCATTGTGTCATCCAAACAGAAGCAAATGTTCAGCACAAGTGCATCCTAAAAGGCAATTTGCTTTTAGAACTTTGTCCATCTCTAACAGGACTGACATATGAGAAATATCCAGAAGACGTTACTGATGTCATGTACAGTTTACGAGATTTCCATGTACACAGCAGCTTCCTGTTGGATAGTTCGGATGTCATTGTGTGTACAGAATGACTTATTTTACCCTTTGTAACCTGACTTATTTTACCCTTTGTAACCTGCTGCTCGAGAAGAACTGGAACTATGAATTTTTGTTGAATAATTTTTGTTTGGAGCTCAGTAGTCATTCAAGACCTGGATATCCATGTAATATATTTGTATTCTTATCTGATCACTGTTTTGGAACTTAATATATTTGTATTCTTATCTGATCACTGTTTTGGAACTTGTTTCTTTTCTTATCTGATTACTTTTTTGAACTACTTATTTATTGAACTACTTACTTATTCAAGAACTAACTGCCTTCTTCTCCAATTAGTCATTCAACATTACTATTTTGAACCAAGTAGTCATTTAAAAACTAAGTGACTCGTTTTTGAGGGGGAGAGCTTTAATAAAATTGTCATACAACATCTCCATGAGAATTTTGTTTAACCTTTGATATTGCAAGATCCTAATTTGGTAACTTTTTCAAGATGCATCCTTTTACTGTCCTCGTAATTTTGTCTTATTGCTTGTTGAACTGCTATTTCGGACTGCCATTGGCTCAGGTGTGTTGTGGTCCATGTGGTACTAAATCCTAAATGAGATGTACTTTAAGAAGGCACAGGATTTTGAGTACGGTTTAGGTGTTTATTTGCTGTATGGATCATGTGGCATGTTCGAATATGAATATTGGAATATATGAATCAGAAAGATCATGGTTATCAATATGCCAAGCCAAATATTTTTGATATAGTGAAAATTGAGTTGTAAGGCTTCCCTTGAGGCTTGGAGCAGTTTGCTCTTACAGGGGCATCCAATTTCCTGAATAATCTTAATATATTTGTCATTTTAACAAGTTAAATTTGAATATCCTTTTCTTTGTTGTGAGCTATTTTTTCTGCAGAAAACATCATAACTCTTCCATTGCTTAAAACACAAAAGTTACAGTCTATATCCAGGGCAAAAATTGGCTTCTTAAAAATTAAAATAACAGTGAAGCAGTGAAGAGCTTAGTTGAAAGACAATAACAATAGCGATCTATGACAATCTATGGGGATGGAATGTAACATCCAGGGGTCAAGCTAACAGTAAAGGTAAGAGATCTATGCCAGTTTTGATAGCTTATCTGTAATTGTATTGTGCTTGATGGATTCTAACCCGGTCTTTAAATCTCTAGCTAGCTATAAACTGATATTTCTCGGTTCCATAGATCTATTAATCCAAGGAATACTCAACTTTGAACCTCAATAAGTGCTTATATCACTTAATCTAGCCTCCTGAGCAATTGTCATCACTATGCACAAAGCCTTCACTTCTGAGTTGTTTTTCCTGATTAATCTTAATATATTTGTCATTTTAACAAGTTAAATTTGAATATCCTTTTCTTTGTTGTGAGCTGTTTTTTCTGCAGAAAACATCGTAATTCTTCCATTGCTTAAAACACAAAATTTACAGTCTATATCCAGGGATTGCTTAAAACACAAAAGTTACAGTCTATATCCAGGGCAAAAATTGGCTTCTTAAAAATTAAAATAACAGTGAAGAGCTCAGTTGAAAGACAGGGTTTATCAAAAGGATCTGCAAGCAATTGCTTAAAGTGCCATAAAGTGCTGATATAATGAACACCATGCTTGTGCCCGTAGTGGCAGGAGTTGTGATTGCTAGCGGAGTAAGTACATTTCTTTTATATTTTAGGGACAGTTTCGCAATTTTGTTGATTTTCTGATAAAATAGGCAGTGGTTAACTACAGAGCATTTTTGTGTGCACATCATTGTATTGTATTACTTCTCTATGCTGAAAATTTCCTAAAATTACCATATTATTTGTTAAAAAGTCTGATCTTCCCGCTAAACCAATCTAGTAAGCCTATTTTCTGTGATGACGTCTCGATCCAGTCGATATATAACATAACTTTAGGGTTACTTAATCCTGGTTGCTAAATTAATATGAAATTGATGCGATTCAGATGCTGCCTTTGGCGTTGTTCTTTCAAGAAAGGGAAAGCCTAATTTGTCGAGCGGCTATGCCGAATCTGTGACCTGTTTCCTCTTTTATCAAGTTCTTTGCAATCATTCATCAACTAATTTGTCAAAGCAAGTTATCAGCTACTCGATCCACAATATTTTAACATAACATTAGGGTTTTTTTAGATTGCTTAATATATTAATATGAAATTCGTCTGATTTAGGTGCTGCTCCACACCATCTTCTATGTCGCAATTGGTTTGGACAGGGAAAACTAAATTTCTTTGGAGGTTATGTTGTTTGTTTAATCCTTTATTTGAAATAGCTGATGAGTTGCATCGTGAAGAGCTCAGTTGAAAGACAGTAATAGTAGCGATCTATGACAGTCTATGGGCATGGAATGTAACATCCAGGGGTCAAGCTAACAGTAAAGGTAAGAGATCTATGCCAGTTTTGATTACTCAACTTTGAACCTCAATAAGTGCTTATATCACTTAATCTAGCCCCCTGAGCAGTTGTCATCACTATGGACAAAGCCTTCACTTCTGAGTTGTTTTTCTTTGTTGTGAGCTGTTTTTTCTGCAAAAAACATCGTAACTCTTCCAGGGCAAAAATTGGCTTCTTAAAAATTAAAATAACAGTGAAGAGCTCAGTTGAAAGACAATAACATTAGTGATCTATGAAAGTCTATGGGGATGGAATGTAACATCCAGGGGTCAAGCTAACAGTAAAGGTAAGAGATCTATGCCAGTTTTGATAGCTTATCTGTAATAGTATTGTGCTTGATGGATTCTAACCCGGTCTTCAAATCACTAGCTAGCTGTAGACCACCATCTAAACTGATATTTCTCGGTTCCATAGTTCTATTAATCTAAGGAATACTCAACTTTGAACCTCAATAAGTGCTTATATCACTTAATCTAGCCTCCTGAGCAATTGTCATCACTATGGACAAAGCCTTCACTTATGAGATGTTTAAAGAAGCCACTGGGATTTGTTTCATCTATGTCACCCTTACCTGCCACACTCTATTTCTTAAGTTTCATGCTGATGCTGTTTGTTTAATCCTTTATTTGAAATAGCTGATGAGTTGCATCGAAAAATTAGTTGATGATCGACTGTGAAAATTTAAAGTTGCTATAGGGATTTTATGTATCTGAAAACAATTGTGATTTAGTTTTAGTAATTGTTGCATCAATTTAGGGTTGCATTATACGAATTTATTTGGTTTACATGCTCCTTTGCCCTGCTTTCTGTCAAGCAGTTTGTTGAGATGGGGAACTAAATTTCTTCAGATGCATTGCAGCATTCGTTGATATTTTTTTTTGGGGGTTTTGTTTTGCCTAATTGTCTCTTTTGCAGAACCTCTTTTTCAGCTCATGCTCTCTTTCTTCTTCTTTTCTCAGAGACAGATTTAGCACTTTAATGTACACTATCATTTATTTTATTTTTGCAGTGGTCAAGAGGCTCGTAACACTACTTTTCACTTAGAAAACATCGTAACTCTTCCATTTCTTAAAACACAAAAGTTACAGTCTATATCCAAGGCAAAAATTGGCTTCTTAGAAATTAAAATAACAGTGAAGAGCTCAGTTGAAAGACAGTAACAGTAAAGACCATTGGTGCAATAGAGACTCAGTGCTACATGAAAATGCCCTCTTTTATAGATCCAATAAGATGTACTAGGGTTTATCAAAAGGATCTGCAAGCAATAGCTTAAAGTGCCATAAAGTGCTGGTTACAGTCTATATCCACGGCCAAAATTGGCTTCTTAAAAATTAAAATAACAGTGAAGAGCTCAGACGAAATGCAGTACACTAGGCCCTGCCAGAGCATTTTCTGTAGTTTGTCCTAGGTAAGGATTCTATTGCTGACTTTGTAAAGACCATCGGTGCAATAGTGATCTTGAAATTATTGCATGAGCTCAATTGTATAGACATCCCACCGAAATAAGAGCCCAAGTTCTATCTTATGCCCTTCAATCTGGGGTTTAGTTCCCACCTTTTGAGGTTGAAGGTGTGCACTGTCCATAAATTCACTTTAACGTACAATTAATTAAATGCACAACTAAGTCCATCACAGCGGCTCGCCTCCTTTGGTGGCTTGTCCATCGACCATAAAGACTTCTACCAAATCAGCTGGCAACGATCTATTATTAGCTACCAACAGGATCTCCTTTTCTTTGAAAGCGCAGACACGCTTGCCTCACTGATTCGACAGTGGAAGTCCCAAGCACAGTGGAAGTCCCAAGCCAGCCTCGTTTGTTAGTTGGCACTTGCATCTCATCGTAACTCTTCCATTGCTTAAAACACAAAAGTTACAGTCTATATCCAGGGCAAAAATTGGCTTCTTAGAAATTAAAATAACAGTGAAGAGCTCAGTTGAAAGACAGTAACAGTAAAGACCATCGGTGCAATAGAGACTCAGTGCTACATGAAAATTCCCTCTTTTATAGATCCAATAAGAGGTACTAGGGTTTATCAAAAGGATCTGCAAGCAATTGCTTAAAGTGCCATAAAGTGCTGGTTACAGTGTATATCCACGTCAAAAATTGGCTTCTTAAAAATTAAAATAACAGTGAAGAGCTCAGACGAAATGCAGTACACTAGGCCCTGCCAGAGCATTTTCTGTAGTTTGTCTTATGTAAGGATTCTATTGCTGACTTTGTAAAGACCATCGGTGCAATAGTGATCTTGAAATTATTGCATGAGCTCAATTGTATAGACATCCCACTGAAATAAGAGCCCAAGTTCTATCTTATGCCCTTCAATCGAGGGTTTAGTTCCCACCTTTTGAGGTTGAAGGTGTGCACTGTCCATAAATTCACTTTAACCTAAAATTAATTAAATGCACAGCTAAGTCCATCACAGCGGCTCGCCTCCTTTGGTGGCTTGTCCATCGACCATAAAGACTTCTACCAAATCAGCTGGCAACGATCTATTATTAGCTACCAACAGGATCTCCTTTTCTTTGAAAGCGCAGACACGCTTGCCTCACTGATTCGACAGTGGAAGTCCCAAGCACAGTGGAAGTCCCAAGCCAGCCTCGTTTGTTAGCTGGCACTTGAATCTCCAATAAATGCCCTTCATATTCAAATTGGATAATATCAAATCAGGCCGTATATGTATTTATGTATTTATTTCTGCACCTGTCAGAAATCTATCCCCTGTCAGAAATCTATCCCGCATTCAAGTGTTGCGATCTTCCACGGCCTTCCCTATTTGATTGTACAACACGTTTCTGTATTTACCCACTGTCTTTCAATCTTTTCAAATGATTACGTCTTAATTCTACTAAAATATTCTCAAAAACCCAGTGCCATTCACACTTAAAGCCAGCTTGCAAACATCCTGAACTCTTTGATAAATTACTTTCAGCACCTACATATTGGCATACATCTCTCTGCTTCACATAACATGGAATCCATTAGCATAAGCCAACTTACTGAACTATCAACATTGTTTCTCTTAGCACTTGTCCTCATGACTCTTTTGATTATGGACATCATAAAAGTAGAAGCAAAACGAAAAAAGAAAGCAAGAAACGGCCACTAACAATAGGAGCATAGCAATATGAGTTACAATGCACATTCTTCAGTTACAGGCAAGTTTGAATCACTGTATTTCTATTTCAAAAGTTAAATATGCCATCCATTAATACAAGAGAATGACTCTTTCACATTTGTACTATTTTGAATATTGTTCAGAGCGCTTTTCTTTCGCTCTTTGTTTACAGATATCTTAATCATCGGAGTTATCAACACAAGTAGCAGCTGCAGACGAGCTGGTAAAAAGTGATTTGGTTCCTTGCTCAAGGGACCATCCATTAATACAAGAGAATGAATCTTTCACATTTGTACTATTTTGAATATTGTTCAGAGCGCTCTTCTTTCGCTCTTTGTTTACAGATATCTTAATCATTGGAGTTATCAACACAAGTAGCAGCTGCAGACGAGCTGGTAAAAAGTGATTTGGTTCCTTGCTCAAGGGACCCTGTATCTTAAGCTCGTGTCGTAGACTACAGCTTCCAACAGGCCTAGTCCCAGGTGCTTTCCTTCACAGCTATATTACATATATACTCAGCTATGCTTGTACTACAAGCTGGCCATACAAGAACGAGCATACTATACTATTAGATTCTTTCACATTTGTGCTGTTTTGAATATTGTTCACGGTTATTATTCACGATGCTCTTTTTCGTTCTTTGTTTACAGATATCCTAATCATCGGAGTTGTGCGTACAGAGTTCTGTAATGTACTGCGTGTCGCACTATATTACATGTATACTGATCTGTGCTTGTACTACACGCTGGCCAGCCTATCAGCAACAATTATGGCTTACGCTCTGTAGCGTACTGCTTAAGAAGAACTAGAAGCATGGCAATGGCTCAAATGCCTACTGAAGCCCCTACTGCTGGCTGCTGGTGGCTGCAACCGCTAAGCACGCACTAGCTACTCGTCGCTGCAACTACTGGAGCCCCCACTGCTGGCTGTTGGTGGCTGCAACACTGTTGGCTGCTAGTGGCTGCAACAGCTAAGCAATATGAAATTTTGTTCTCCGAGCTACGTTCAAGAAATTCTAAGCTCCAGTTCCTTGCTAAAGGGACCTTATATCTTAAGCTCGTGTCGCACTATATTACATGTATACTGATCTGTGCTACAAGCTGGCCAGCCTATCAGTGTGACTGCAACACTGCTGGCTGCTAGTGGCTGCAACAGCTAGGCAAAATGAAATTTTGTTCTCCGAGCTACGTTCAAGAAATACTAAGCTCCAGTTCCTCATGGCTTACGCTCTCTAGAACTAGAAACATGGCTAGAGCCCCCACTGCTGGCTGCTGGTGGCTGCAACACTGTTGGCTGCTGGTGGCTGCAACACCTAGGCAGGGACTAGCTACCATGGAGCCTTACTTGTTTTAATATAGCAAGATGAATAGACTTGGCAAATAGATAATTTTTGAAGATTTTTATTTTTTAATATATTTTGTATATCCAATAATTGTAATTTAAAACCTATAAAAATTGTATAAGTAATAATTTAGACGCATTAAAAAAAAAATGTATAAGTATAATTGATGCATTAAAAAAAAAAATTTTAGGTTAAGATGCTGAAAATAATTTTAATATTAAAAAAATTCATTTAATATGTAATTTTTAAAATTTTATAAAATTCTAAAGAAAATGATAAAACAAAAAGTTAATATTTTTTTATTAAAAATATAATAAAAATTGAGTATATTAACTAAATGGCTTTTCAGGTGAGATACCTGGAGAGTGTACAAATACTCATACAAGCTTACTTGTTTTATTGAGTCAGATGAGCCTCAAATATAAATAGGCTTTCACACTAACGCCATGGTTTCAACCACTCCCTAGATATTAGGATATGAGATCTAAGATTAGAGTCTCATACCTATCTTCATCATAAGAATAATCTAAGTTTAGCTTTCTCCATTACTTCCAACACTCCCCCTTAATGGAGAAAGGGTACTGAACAATAACATACCCCTACTGGTCTAGTCTCAACTAGGCTTACAATAGTACATAAAAACTTGGTAACAGAGGTTTTCATTTTGGTCTTTTTGCTTGAGAGTCCATTCTTGTTCATCTTGAGTCAAGGCTTCATCTTCACTTTCCTCGCCATGAGCTAGTGATGTATCTTCACCTCATTTCTTCCCCAGTGATGGAAAGCTTGAATTCTTATTCTCGCCCTTCTCAAGATTATGATAGGCTGGATAGGAGAATTTTCCCTCTCACTATTTCCCGTGTCAACCATTAGAACATCAACTATGATGCCTTCATCATTCATTGATGTAACGTCTGCACACATAGAAATATTAATAAGCTCATCACAATTTAAATTCTCTCCAACTTTGTCTTCTTCTGCCACGTCTTTGCAATTAGCTTCATGTGGCTCGTCCAATTGATCTTCAATACTTTGTTCCTCTTTACACCCTTTCTGAAGATCAACTCGTATATCTTCAATCTCAGGATCTTGCACAACAGACTGTGCCTCTTGATTCTCGTGGTCATCAACAGAACCACATTGTTTTTCTGAAATTTCTTCTGACTCGAACATACTAATGCTAATGCCTCCAAATGCCCACATGAGAAAAACATCATCATGAGAATAAAAAATATCTAAAAATATAGACATGTTGTTAAAGTCCAGCTTATCTCGCTTTATGTTACTTCGAGATTTCTTTTCGACTTCACACAGTGCTCTAATGAGCTTCAACAACCCCGTTACCACGTAGGCGAGAAACTTCTCCCTTTGGTAACTCTTCAACTATAGAACCTTGTAGACTATGGCTTCTGTGCCATGCAGGTCTCAGTGCCCTCGACTCTGGCGACGAGCAACAAAACGACCTCTCACAAGCTGAAAACACTATCAATATCTAATTATGATGTATGTAATTAGCAATTTCTGATAACACATATTTCTGAAGATGGGTTCAAATCAACAAGAACTTTCGCATTGTGGCATATAATAACCTAGAAGAAAATTTACCCAATTGGTTTTGGAATCTCCTCAACCTGCAACTTGAGTTTCTCAAACAATTAAATTTCTAGGACAAATTTGTTAGATGACACTGACATCAATACCAGATTGTTGCTATCCAAATGCTCCCTCGGCGGCTTAAGAATAGATGGTTAACACAACATATTTAATGTTGGTCCTTTAATTATCGTTGCAGTGAACATATGGAATCCGATCCACAAATGATGGCCTCTCACATCAGGTTCACCACTAGAGTCTCCACAGTTGGCGCCAGGTGAGAGGGTAACAAAGACACCAGCTACAAGCTATCGGTGCTTAATGAATAGTGCTATCACAAGCAGGCCAAATTTGAAGCACTCCAAATGTCTAACTGCCGCCCAGGGAATCCAAAGGGAAATACGACATCAAGAATTGATTCCTCTGCTTTGATGTCATGCAGAATTCATTCTAGAAACATTGAAATTCCTGTGGCCTGCCCTGTGATCACGAGTGCATTGAATGGACGGTAAATGCACAACCTATTTGTTGTTTATGTGTTGAAAGTTGTGCTGCACATTCTAACTAACAACCCTAGCACTGTAAGAAACAAACTGACGCCTTCTATGAAACCCACAATGGGCACCAAGTCATCACGTCGCCAATCAACTTGAATCATCCAAGACTATCTCGATCCACGAATTCCTCAATGCATAGATCAACAAGTCACAATGCCTCCCTTTGGTAACAACGACGAATCTCATCAACGGAGGCACGGTCTCCATTTGTAGACCTTTCCATTGACTCTTCACACAAGTGGCAGATACCGACTTTAAAACAAATGACAAGATTCTCCAAAGCTGACATGCAAGCTCACAAGTCAATGCGACACACGCAGTCGACACAACATTCAATCGGACACACATATCTACCTCTCCACTTACTTGATAAACATCACACAGGCCTCTGATCCCATGTAGACGACAACCCACCATGCAGCAAGGTCAGTGCGATTTTACACCAAGCCACGGATCTGAAAAATAAAAAGCCGTGGAGTTTTTCCGAGTGAATCAGTGTGATTTTCTCATTGACACATGTGAATCAGTGCTATTCTGTGCCCAAATCACGCGACGCTTTTTGACTAAGGTGCGCCGACACCTCCCCACTCAGATACATGCTCCTCGACCCTGCAACTCCGATACCATGATAAAAACTGAATATATTAACTAAATGGCTCTCCAGGTGAGATACTTGGAGAGTGTACAAACACTCACACAAGCCCACTTGTTTTATTGAGTTAAATGAGCCTCAAATATATATAGGATTTCACACTAATAGGATGGTTCAACCACTCCCTAGATATTAGGATATGAGGTCTAAGAGTAGAGTCTCAAACCTATCATCATCATAACAATAATCTAAGTTTAGTTTTCTCCATTGCTTATAACAAAATAAATTACAATATAGGTGTTACTAATGCAAAACTATAACTAGATTATAAATATATTAAAAAACAAAAAAGAATATAAATTGTTTAATGAATCAACTGTTTCCAAATTGAAAACAAATAAATTATATTATTTTTCGTATTTTTAAATTAACAAAATTTATTTTCAAAAATACAAATAAAATTATGGTTGAATAAAAAGATGAATTATTTCAGGGCCTCGAATATGTCTTAAAACTACATTTGTTTGGCTAAGAGCTCGTCTTCCTTGGACGTAAGGAAACGAGTTAACAACCCAAGACCTAGAGGCCTCTTGTAGGAGTGAAATTCCTCCCCCCTACGGACTATCAATGGGTTATTTTAAGTGGTGTTATTTTCCTCGATTAAAGATGATGAGTCAACCTACATTCACAATTAACCACAAGAGATCGTAATCCTCACTGCTCTTTAAACAACTAAATTATAATAAGTTTTCTCACCTATTAAAAAAATAAATAAAGTATTTTATTTGTAACAGTGGAAAACTATAATGAAAAACATTATCAGCGTAAAACTTTAATGGAAGCCATTATTCTAATATATCGCACACATTTCTAGTATAAATCAGATACATTTGGTGTAAATAACATAAATTAAACGAACAAACTTTTGAGAACACATGAATTTTTATCACATATTATAACTCTGGCAAATATATAAAATTGTTGTTTTATGATACAGACGTGTCATAATACAAACCAATTTTTTTTTTAATAAAGCAATATTTTTTTTTATAAAAAATGTAATATTAATATTAATATATATATATAAACCATGTTGTTTTATATGATCACGTCTTATGTTCCAATACAACGACTTGTAAAAACCAACCGCTTGTAAATTGCATATATACAACACCATTAGGTTAATGTATTTGATCTTGGAGATGGATTATTACGAAAGGAGAATGTTGTGAGGATAACAAAAAGAATGAGAAGATAAATACATTAATTAAAATAAATTTTGTAGGATGGTTTCTCATTTTATAATCTAAGAATGGTTTAATGTTATATACATTTTGAGTGGGTTTAATAGTTAAGAGTATGTGTTTCTTCCTAAGAGGTTATAGGTTCAAAACAAGAGAGGGTGGAGTAAGAGAGAGTAGAGTATGTATGTCTTTATAGACTTAGCAGTTAAATCGCTATGCGGAAGTGGGTCCCTTGTCTCACAAATCTCTCAGAGTTTTGTTTGACCAATATGCCATAGATAAAAAATTATTGAACCCACCTAAATGTCTACGTCTACTGCTAAATTAAATCCGTGTTAATGGTTGACGTAGGGGTCAACATATTCATCTGAAGGGATGAACACTTCAGACGAATCGAAAATATCGAATTGTCGCCTTTCCTCTTCACCTACACACCAAAACAAATGTGGGGGGGTCAGGTCCCTTGTCCCACAAATCCCTTGGAGTTTTGTTTGACCAATATGCCATGGATCAACAATTATTCAACCTGCCTAAATGTCTACATCTACTGCTAAATTAAATCTATGTCAACGGTTGATGTAAGGGTCAACATATTCATCCGAAGGGATGAACACTTCAGATGAATTTAAAATATCGAATTGTCGCCTTTCCTCTTCACCTACACACTAAAACAAATGTGGGGTGGTCGGGTCCCTTGTCCCACAAATCTCTTGGAGTTTTGTTGGACCAATATGCCATGGATCAACAATTATTCAACCTGCCTAAGCATCTATGTCTACTGCTAAATTAAATCCGTGTCAATGGTTGACATAGGGGTCAATAATTCATCCAAAGGGATGAATATTTCAGATGAATTGAAAATATCGAATTGTCGCCTTTCCTCTTCACCTACACACCACAACAAATGTGGGGGGTCTCAAACACCAATTTGGTGTCTTTCTTGGCGTGACCTTAACATTGCATAATAATAAATAATAATAATAATAATAATATAACGAGAAATTAAACCAACAAATCTCTTGGACTTTTGTTTGACCAATATGCCATGGATCAATAAATATTGAACCCACCTAAACGTCTATGTCTACTACTAAATTAAATCTGTCTTAGTGGTTGATGTAGGGATCAACATATTCATCTGAAGGGATGAACACTTCGAATACCTAAGCAAAAGAGTTGCTAGGAGGGTAAAAAATAGTCAGAATGTGGACAAAAAAAATTCAAAAAATTTTGTAGTAACTATGTTGAATCATGTTTTCCATGGTGAAAAATGAATTCAACGCCATCAAAAACCTTTGAGCACCCAAAATCTTAAAGTTTGACAAGTATAACCTGGATGTACAAAAATCTTTATTAGATTTTATCAAAATCTTATTAAAATTTCCATAATTCTCAAGGCAAAAAACAATCTATTATAACTAATCTATCCCACTAAAAAAATAATATTGAATACATAGAGTGTATAAAACTATTTTATATTAAAAATAAATTAGTTATACAAATTCACGTCTTTTTATAATATGCACTTTTTATATATATATATATTTCATATCTTAATGTATAATGACTTTTACACCGAATTAAAAGGTATCCCAGTCTTTATTATTTATCATTAGTAGCATAGTCAAGTTACATCTTCACGATAGATTCTATAATAAAAATCATAATTACACAGATGGCCTCTCCAAACGGAAAGGCAAAGATTTTCCCGAAAGCATTTGTATCGGAATTTAAATGAAATATACAACAATAAATTAGTTTTTTGCATTGAAGGTTGAAACCAGTAACGTCTTTGCTATATATCTATAGACTTTATTTAACCTCCAAATTATGCAACCAAATATCTTATAGTGAAACATCTCTGGAAAAGCGAGATATATATAATATGTCCACTGTTACAAATTCATTTGAATTTGGATACATTACGATGGATATGGTATGTGCATAATTTACAAATTTTTTTACATGAAAGAAACCATTTGCACCATTGTTGTTTGGATGTCATTTATGTTTCTTTGCATGAATTATGAAGTGCGTGCGTGCTCTCTTCCAATAAGCACAGGTAGAATCGTGGATTAAAAATGTCTAATTTCATTAATTTAATAAATAATTTTAATGCAGCTATGGAAGGAGTATCCGTTTCGAATCCATTCAGTGCAGCGTGCTCGATATCTTGCAGTTGATGCGAGGGTGCAAGGATTGCTATTGCTGTTACGGTATGGCCAGCACTGGTCGTATAGCTATGTGCAGGTTGTAAAGATAAATTGAATCGTTATGAACAACGAAACCAGACCACGGACGAACATGAGTGTATGATTTGATACCATCTAGCAATAGTACTCATTCTTACAACATACACACAATTGCAGGTGTTCTTGGAGGCGGCTTGCTTTTGACTCTATTGGTATGCCTGGTATGACTCTATTGGCATGCGAACGGTGCGAGGTGTGGCAGGCAGGTGCGCCCGAGTTTGAAACGGGTGACACGGACCCGCAGGCAGAAGCGCCCAAGCTGAATGGTGGACACGGGTTGGTGAACTCGTGGGTGAGGCTGAACGGTGCAGCAGCCAAGGGCCGAGCTGCACGACAGCCGAACAGTGAAAAATTGTATAAACCCGGTTGATGTTTTTCTTCGGGTCGATGTAAAACATAATTAATAATATAATTCTTATTTGCATATATTGATGTGTCTTTTGTTGTTGAAAGTTTATTTAATGTTATTCCGTAAATTTAAAATGGTTAATGAGATGAATGTTAGGTGTAATTTGGGAAACACGTTAACAAATGAAAAAGAAGTTGGGTGTTAACAAATGAAAAAGAAGTTGGGTGTTTGGTCGATGCGGCACGTTAGACAATTCACGAAAAAAAATTGGGGGCGTGACAAATGGTATTGGAGCAAATTGCAGAGACCAGGTATGTATGCAGCCTGAAGTTATGGAGAAGAAATCAGAGATTCATAGTCTGGGTTTCATAGATTTGGTGGTTCATGGCAAGACCATTTAAGCACTGGTGGACATGGGGGCCACACATAATTTCATGACGACACGGCTAGGGAAAGAAGTTGGGCTGATGATCTTCCCATCGAATGTGGAGGTCAAGGAAGTGAACTCAAGAGCTAGGGTGGCGAGTTTAGCGCACGAAGTGCCCGTGCAGATCAAATACTAGCAAGGTCGGTTGGACTTCACAGTGATAGAGATGAATGATTTTGACATGATATTGAGGCAAGATTTCTTGAAGGGCAATAGAGTAGTTATTGTCCCTTTCTGCAATGAGGTTATGCTGTTTGGAGAATCATAGACTTAGACTTTGCCTACTCATAAGAAAATGAAGGAAGTCAAGGTGCAACATGTTTCTGCACTGAGTTTGGAGAAGACTATGCGAGAGTCATATGTGGAGACATATGCGATAGTTATTAGAGAAGTCGATAGCGATGATGGAGTGGGGATGCCTGTTCCAGCTGAGATTTGCGAGGTGTTGGTCAAGTATGCAGATTTGATGCTCGATGAGCTACTAAAGAAGCTTCCTCCAAGGCATGTGGTGGACCATAGCATTGAGCTTAAGCAAGGGAAGCAACCTCCGACTAAAGTTTCTTATTGGTTGTCAGGGCCTGAGTTGGAAGAATTGAAATGACATTTAAAGGAGTTAACTGATCTAGGTTTCATTTGGTCTTCAAGGCCCCCCTATGGAGCTCTAGTATTGTTCCAACGGAAAAAAGATACCAATGAGTTACGGATAAGCTGTGATTATCGTGCTCTCAACAAGCAAATGATAAAGAACAGGTATCCTTTGCCCTTAGCTGTAGATTTCCTCGATAAGCTTGTGAAAGCCCGAGTGTTTTCCAATCTAGACTTGAGGCATGGGTATTATCAGGTGCGGATAATGAAAGGAGATGAGAGGAAGACCACGATAGTAACAAGGTATGGACGCATTGAATTCCTTGTTATGCCATTTAGGTTGTGCAATGCTCCTGCCACATTTTGCACTTTGATGAATGATGTACTACGTCCATACTTGGATTTGTTCGTAGTAGTGTACTTAGAGGACATTGTGGTGTACAGTGATAACATGGAGGATCATAACAGGCACTTGGCTTTGGTGTTTGAGGCGCTAATGAAGAGTAGTTGTACTTGAAGAAGTCGAAGTGTGTGTTTGCCCAGACTGAGATTCTATTCCTTAGACACATTATGGGTCAAGGGTACATACGGATGGAGCCGAACAGGGTGAAGGCGATCGAGGATTCGGTTGAACCAAAGAATGTCCATCATATGAGGGTGTTTTTGGGCATAACTACCAACGAAAGTTTATAGAGGGGTATTCCAAAGTAACATCATCACTAACAGATCTTCTGAAGAAGGACAAGCGATGGAGTTGGATGCACAAATGTCAGATGGCATTTGATGATCTAAAGAAAATGATGGTTTCAGCGTCGATATTGAAGTTACCGGACTTTGAGCGACCGTTTGAGGTACACACAGATTCTTTAGATTTTTCCATAGGAGGGGTTCTTACACAGGATGGGCATCCGGTGGTGTAAGAGTGTCGGAAGTTGTAGGATAGAGAATAGAGATATTCGGTCCATGAGAAGGAGATGACTGAGATCATGCATTGTTTACATGTATGGAGGCATTACTTGATTGGGAAGCCTTTTGTTGTCAAGACTGACAATGCTGCAGCAAGTTATTTTGCATCGCAACCAAAGTTTTCAGCGAAGCAAGCTCGTCGGCATGACTTCTTGGTAGAGTTTGACATGACTATTGAGTACCAACCTAGTAGACTTAATGCGGTTGCAGATGCCCTTAGCAGGAAGGGACAACTAGTAGCATTGGAGGGGGAGGAAGATCGGGCAGCAAAAAGTAGGAGTTGAGTACATATAACAAAAGAGATGCAGAATAAGCTCAAGGAAAGCACTGAGACTAATACTCAGGTGCAGAATATAGTGAAGCAGATAAAGGAAGGGAAGACACATAAGTTTTTTCTCCAAGATGGTTTCTTGTTCTTTGGAAACCGAGTCTATGTTCCAAAGTCATCTGGGCTTAGGAGGCACCTTTTGAAGGAATGCCATGATTCTCCATGGGCTGGCAACTCAGGGCAGCATCGTTCTTTGGCATTATTGGAGAGAGGATTCTTTTGGGAGAAGATGAGGGAGGATGTAGAGGAATATGTACATATGTGCATCATTTGTCAGCAAGGCAAATCAGATACTTAGAGGCAAGGAGGTCTGTTGCAGCCTTTATCGATTCCAGAAAGACCATGGATGAGTGCCTTGATGGACTTCATCTCTGAGTTCCCGCAAGTATAGGAGCATAGCGGGATTATGGTCGTGGTTGATCATTTTTCCAAGTATGTCGTCTTCATTCCAACGAAGATATCTTGTGAAGCTGAGAAGACAACGAAGTTGTTCTTCAAGAACATAGTGAAGTATTGGGGAACGCCATTGAGCATTGTGTCAGACCGAGATTCACAATTTATAGGTAGGTTTTGGACCACATTTTTCAAGGTAGTTGGGATAGAATTGTTGATGAGTTCGAGTTACCATCCACAGAAAAATGGGCAGACTGAGCGAATTAACGCACCACTGGAGGACTAATTGATACATTATGTGACGACCGATCATAAGAATTGGCCCGAACTCTTGGATGTAGCTTAGTTCAGCTACAACATGCAAAAGAGTTCCGTGACAAGGTACAGTCCATTTGAGTTGGTGAATGGACAGATGCCAGTCACTCTGCATATCGTAGTGGTGGGAGGTTTTTTGAGGAGTCCTCATGTGAAGAAGTTCATGAATGTTTGGGATGAGACCTTGGAGTTGGCATGGTTGTGTTTGCACGAAGCTGCAAGGAGGATGAAGAAATGGGCAGATAAGGAGAGGTGGGATGCACACTTCAGTGTAGGAGATATGGTTTTCCTCAGGATTATCGAAGATCACTTTCGACCACCTAAGGGGATTGCGAGATATTTGAGAAGGAAGTATGAGGGGCCATTTCGGGTCAAGAAGTGAGTGGGGAAGTTGCCTATGAGTTGGAGCTTTTGTGCGATATGCATTCAAAACATCCTATTTTCCATTTTAGTTATTTGAGGAAATGTCGACTTGATGCAAAACATCCAGACAGAGTGGAACCAGTGAGGGGACCAACCATGATTGTTGACAGACCAAACCTTGTGTTAGAGAATATTTTGAATCTTCAAACGACAGGAATCGGGAGCAACATGAGACGGGAATTTCTCATTAGATGGAAGGATGCACCAGAGGAATATAGCTGGGAAACGAAGGACTCACTTTGGAGATGGAAGCGAAAGATTACGAAGTATTATAGGAAGTTATGGAGGATAGCCAGATTGCTGAGGACGACAATGACCTTAGGTGGGGGAGAATGTAGTGCCCACAGGTTTTTGTGGTGTTCGGGTCACATGGGCATGCCAACTGGGCATGTTTAACCGAGAAACGATGGGGCGAGTGACGGGTGACATGACAGGGGGTGACGAGTTGGGTGTGCGACTTGGCGAGCGGGTGCGTGCCTGGACGAGGGCGATGAGCTGGCAGACTTGAGTGGGAGACAAAAATGCAAAGTCATGAGTGACTAAGTGTTGGTGCATTACGAGTATATAGGAGGGTGGGCAGTCCCAGGTGTAGGTACCCTACCCCGAGTCGACATGAAAAACATGTGAACACCCAACGGTGGGTCGGCTTGGCCTTTGGACGAAGCTCCCACTCGGCGAGTCAAGCATATATGTTGGCGGAGGTGAAAGTTTGAAAAGGCAAGAGGTGCAAGCCATGTCACAAACGAAAGGCAAGCTCTGAAATAGGGGAGTCACCTTGGTGAGTTGAGATGCATCCGCATGATGGGCAAAACTAGGAGAGAATTCTGGGGTGAGACCCACGGGCAAGGTGACTTGAGGCAAGGGCGCCTGTCGGCTGTGAATTTCTATGCGACAGTTGTGGCAGGGCGGCCCAAGGCATGGGTGCCCACAGGTTGACATGGCGGTTGCAGTGAGCATCAGGCGTGCAATGATAAACATCGAATGGTGCGAGGTGTGGCAGGCAGGGGCGCTTGAGGTTGAAATGGGTGACACGGACCTGCGGGCAGAAGCGCCAAGATGAACGGTGGACACGGGTTGGTGAACTCATGGGTGAGGCTAAACAGTGCAACAACCAAGGGTTGAGCTGCACGACAGGCGAACAGTGAAAAATTGTATAAATGTCAGTTGAGGTTTTTCTCCCGGTCAATGTAAAACAGAATTAATAATATAATTCTTACTTGCATATATTGATGTGTCTTCTCCTGTTAAAATTTTACTTAATGTTATTCCACACGTTAAATGTTTAAAATGGTTAATAAGATGAATGTTAGGCGTAGTTCAGGAAACACGTTAACAAATGGAAAAGTTTGGTGTTTAGCTGACACCGTACATTGGACAATTCGTGAAAAAAGAATTGGGGGTGTGACAAATAGTGAGATGCTGGTGGATTCACTGGTAGCCCCATCTTGTTGGTGTTGATAAGGAGAAAAACAGCTCTGGTATATTAATCTCCCCTTACTGTATCTATGTTTTTCTCTCACAAGTCTTCTTTCTTCTTGATGGTCAACAGAATCCTAATATCAACAACGAAGAATTTCCATTGGTGGCTTCAGCCCATGTGCTGAGGAAAACAAGGGATTGGGTGGTATCAAAAACAGATGGTGTGGATTGGATGTTCTGGTTGCTGACAAATGTGATGGTCACAACTCATAGCTGGTTAGGTTTGCATTACTATCATATCTGATAACACTCATTTCATTCCAGTCACTTCTATCCATTCACCCTCTCCAAGCTCCTCCATATTTCCATTCTTTTATGCATCGCTGTTTACACACTAATTTGCATTATTCTAGCACACCTAATAAACCCTCTCCGTCACCCACATGCCCCTCACAATTAACCCTCTCTGCCTCCTGTGGCCTCAGTCTTGTTGGGTGTGGAGTCTGATTATCTTCTGTACTCAAAGGTTTCAGCCAGATGTATACTCCAGGAAGATTGTACACGCCTCCATGCGAGGGGGACTTGTCCCCCCTGCGGGGGTCCAGAGGGGCTAATCCCCCCTAGATGAGGGCTCCAGGGGCCAGCAGTCCCCCGACGGGGGTTTAGGGGCAATGCCCCCAAAGCTAAAAACAAAATGTAAAATTGCCTTGTAAAAGTATAGTAATTTCAAGTCAATTTGGACCATTCATTTGGCAGATGATCTGACAGTAGAAGTTATGTTTAATTTAGGGTTTTTTCACCTAGAAGGCAACCCCTCACTATATATGAGGGAATTGTATTGTGTCTATGTAGATCTGTATTCTGGGTGAGGAAGAGAGAGGAGATTGAGAGCGAAGAGGGAGTTACAGTGGATCGGCTGTAGGTTGTATCTGTTCAGTTTGATAGATAATATACAAATAAGGACTGGTTGTTTCTCCATGGACATAGCCCAAACTGGGTGAACCACATATATCTGTGTCTCTCTTGTTTTATGTGTTTTTTGTGTTTATATTTCTGCAATATTTTGTGTGTTCCATTGCTCTGTAATATATAATTTTCTAACAAGTCTAACTTGGACGGATTGACTATTTTCATACTCATAGCTTTAACAACCTATGTCATAGATGGTTCAATTCTTTCATTATATCTCACCCATGTAACTCTTTTGGTTTCCACCTATGTGACAAATGGTGGATTTGCCCTGGATGTTGCTGTTGTTGTTGCTGTGAGGGATATTGACAATTTCCATGGACCTTTCCTCGACTCTGAACTACTTTTGTTTTTTTTTTTTTTCGATATTTCTCCAGGTCCTACTATGACATTTTGGCGTGATTCAAATTTTTTTGGCATTGTTGCGGAACCCTACTATGACAAGCCTCTCCGCATTCTATTTCTGACAGTCGATCAATTCATTCTGATTGGGATCTACCCACTGTACCCGTTTATATTTATATCATTAATCTATCTCCCATTTCTAGATACCATTCACATATGGTATTTATTTCTGCCGACATCCATATTTGGCTTCACCTTATGTGGATTTCTCTCCCGAAGTTACTTTTATTGTGGGCTTGACCACTGACAATCTCGAGACATTCCCCGACTCCTGAACATTAATCTCACACCTAACTTCCGACTCCATCCATTACTACCTGCCATTTATTCCCTCCCGATCTTCTATTTGCATGCACTCTCATCATGTGGCAATGGATTTCCTAGATTCTGACACCTCGGCATGCGATTCTTTCATTTAAGCCACGATGGGAGCCGAATTATCTCTCGGGTAGCCCCCCCCACCCCTACTTGGCCATGGGGAAATCTATTCCTCCATCGCACTCTTTGTCAGATGGCCAACATGCACCATCCCCACTACATGGGCATAATCACTCGGTACATTAACATCCATCCTGCCACCCCACCCAAGCTATTAAAATTACAGAACCCCCTCCTGCACTACTTTTTGGACAAGATGTGCTTTCTAACCATGTTATCAACCTTCAGAAGCGAGCATTAGTTGGGAAGTGGCACTTCGTAGACATGGAGCATTCAGATATGCAAGACTGGCTACATTCTAAATGGCGCATTTTGCTGGATTATATGCCGACTGTGGTCCTTTTGCTCAATGGATGGTATAGTTTCCATTTCCTCTATCAAGAGGACCTCCAGAAAATACATTCCATTCCTTGGGTTAAAGGGCGCAACTTCCTAGCTCTATATCCTTGGTACATGGGCGTGAACCTATTGAAGGATACCCCCCAGAAAAACCTAATTTGGGTTAAATTGCCTGGACTCCCCCTCGAGTTCTAGTTGAAGCGTGTTTTTACAGACATCAGGAACGCTACAGGGAAATTCTTTTACGTGGACCCTCGATGTCTTGGGGCCTTGAATAAAAGGGTTGCTTGGATCCTCATCGAAAAGAATTATAGGGGAGGCTTTCCAGACCACATCACGCTCAATTGGAGCGATACTAAACTGATCCAAATGCTGGACTTCTGGGGCGCTCCCTTTTGGTGTCTAAACTATCATCGGACTGGACACCTTGTTTCTGGGAAAACTAGTGTCTTTTCGATCTGCTAGTCCCACTAAGATTGGTAGCTATCTTAGAAACAAACAAACAAAGCACTTTGCAATTTCCTTTATGTATGATAGATAAGAGAGAAGCAAAGGGACCAACCTAGATCTTCCGCTCCACTCCTGGCTTGATTTCTCTCTCCCTTGATAGAGCTTGCAACTCCTCTCCTACTTGCTCTGCTTAGAGAATACCTATAGAGATAAAGTAACAAAACACCATCAAAGCATCTCGACTTATAATATCATAAACAATGCAGAATCAAAAATACATTGATCATACAATTGCATTCACAAATAACAAGATTCACAAATACACGATTATATGGAGGAAAACTCAAAGAACTTTATTAATAATAGAAGAGAGGATTACAACCCAACTGCCTGATCCAGCATCATGCTCATAGCATCAAATCCCTCTTCACCTCATGAAAAGCAAGATCACCCAACAATACAATGTTCTCTCTCAAAGAAAAACTATCAACACTTCCTTACAAATTATAAAATTCTAGCCTCCAGATCTCTCAGATGAGGGATCCATTTATAGATGTCTGCAAGGATGTGAGTCATCTTTGGGTTTTTGATTAGTGTCATTCCACTCTTAGTTCTTGGTTCCACTTGGAGATTTCATTGATCTCTTACTCATCCCCGGGCAAATTCAGAGAGGCAAGTGTCATAGGAGAAGTTTCTAGAAGATTCCATGAACATCCACTTAGCAAACTGTCTCAGCCATTTGTCCATTCTCGCTCATCGCACCCTGCAAAAGGCCTCTTTAGTATGAATCACACCTAGCTAGTGTAGGAGCCAGTATGCATCACACCTTGACAGTGGAGTAGTCAGTATGGTCCAGTTTTGGCCAGCTCTCAGTGGTTTTTCAGGTGGAACTTTTGGGAAATGATGTAATCACTTGACCATGATCCTTTAGGGTATGAAACAACACTTTTAGGGGTTAAAGAACCTTTGGTTTATCAACATATATGATTGGGGTTGAAGTTCCCAAATATGTCTATAACACCTACTTTCTCATTGCCCTCGATGATGGGATCCCAAACCTATGGCGACTCGTCAACAGGTAGCTCTCGGTAAACAGGACAAAAGAACAACTTCAAATGATTTTTCACATGGGGGTTCTGAGACTCCATCACGTGTGCCTAGCTCCTCATTGAATACAGGTAACTCTTTACCATCTACTCTGTGTAAATCTTACCTGCCCTCTGTTGGTTGTCCATTTGATTCCACTCCCACTCGAATTCTCTCCTCCCATTCCGCTGACTTGGAACCTACTTCACTTGATGCATCACTTCAAGGGGCTCTTGTACAGATTACATCCTCTCGCGATGATCCGTCACCCCCTCCACTTTCTCTATCACATCTGACACATTGCGACCCCCTCTCCGCATCACATGTTATGTATATCCTACCCAAAACTCCACCTCGTCCCACTCCTTCTTCCCCGACATCTGACCTGTCTCCTATTTCACCACATTCTCCATTAAACTCGCCCACGAACTCCATGGAAAACTACTTGGACTTCCTCCTTTATAAAAAAACACTAGACCTTTGGTCGCTCACCATTCACAAGCCACCCAGTCCCTCCTCCCCCCATATCAGCCCCACATCCACGGGTAGCGTCACTATCCGTCGTAAAAAACCATGAGACAATGAACACTTCCATGGCCATCCATGTCCTCCACCCACCCTAACTGACGTTCCTATTATTGACTCTATCCCATCTCAGGCCCTTGGAGCACAACAACCCGCACTCGGACATAAATGAGCTTTATTCTCTCCCTTAATATGAGGGGTCTTGGAGCCGCCCCAAAATTCCTAGAGCTTAAGAATCTTTTTGATACTACACGTCCCTATATTATTTTGCTGCAAGAAATCATGCACACTACTCCCCAGGTGCTTGAATATTTTTGGAAAATGCTACCAGACTGGCATATGGCTGCCACTGATGCACTCAGCATCTCAGGTGGTTTGATCTCTATATGGGATCCCTGATGGGTTAATGTCCGAGCATTCTCCTGTTTTGCTGGGATTCTCATAGTTGGACATATCCGCAGACTATTGGGTCGCATTCATATCCTAAATGTGTATGCTCCTTACCAAGATAGGGAGCAATTTTGGCACCAATTGGTTGAGTCAGAGCTACTTGACCTATCCTCTCTTATATTGGCAGGTGACCTTAACTGTACTACTGGTGCACATGAGATATGGGGTAGAACCAAAAGGGCTGACAATATGGCAAACTGAATTAGAGACATTATTCTAAGCCACAACAGTTGGTGGATATCACCCCATCCACAATTTTCCCCACATGGGATAATGGTTTCTTGGGAGAACATTACATTGCAAAGCTCTTAGACCGTTTCCTCCTCAATGAATAGGTCGTTGAAAGACTGGGGCTCGTCACATCTAACATTATCATTTGTCATATTTCTGATCGCCACCCGATAACTCTTCAATGGCATAGGGCTGATTTTCGTGGTGGAATTCCCTTTAAATTCAACTGGATATGGTTGGAAGATCTCGACTATGTTAAATTGGTAAAGGAGGTATGGGGAAGTGAAGTAAAACAACTACCCTCCCATATGGAACATTTTCTTGAAGAACTTAAAATTTTGTCACTGGAGACCAAGCAATGGGAGATTAGGAAGAAAAGACAAATGAATAGTGAGCTCGCTGCTATAAACAAAGAAATTTGGGATATTCGACCGCTTCTATTTGTGCACTCACTCTCGGTGGACACTAGAATCCACATTTGGGCTCAAGAATAAAAAAGACAAGCTCTGCTACTCATTAAGGAGTCCACTTGGTGATTAAAAAGTGATGCTGTCTAGCTCGGGAAGGAGGCTGCAACACTAAGTTCTCCCACAGATTCGCCAACTACAGGCGCTTCTCAAATTCCATATGGGAGATTGAAGAGTTGAATGGTAACATATGTAAATATCAAAGTGACATCAGACGAGCAACCATCTCTTTTTTTCAAGCTACATACTATCGTAGGACACTAGACTGTCCCGAAGATCAACTCTGCAGTATTCAACACTACCCCTCCATGTTTGATAATGCTGCAAATCATGAACTATATAAAGCTGTCTCTACGGAAGAAATTATTCAGGTCCTCAAATCCTTTAAGGGAGACAAGAGCCCCCACCCCGATGATTGGACTATCGAATTGTTCACCCATTTATTCGAATTCTTCCAAACTGATGTGGTTAATTTGGTTGAAGAATATTGGGTTTTGGGATATGTCCACCCCCTTCTGAACTCGACATATACTGCCCTGATCCCTAAGAAGTCCATTTCACATACCTTCTCAGAATTTCACCCCATTTCTCTATGCAATTTCATCTACAAAATTATCTCTAAGACCATTGCCAATCGCTTACAACACACTCTCTCCACTTATATCTCCCCACAACAATTCGGCTTCTTAAAAAATCGATAGATCCAAGATGTCGGTACAATTGCATAGGAATGTCTACACTCTATACACTCCCAGCACATTGATGCGACCATTATGAAATTGAACCTTAGAAAATCTTTCGACTGCTTAGATTGGGTCTATCTGTGTTTGGTCCTACACAAAGTGGGTATTCAGTATGTTGTTGTGGAGTGGATTATGGCTTGTGTTTAAAATGTGCAATATGCGGTTATTATTAATGGATACCCAACAACATTCTTCAAGGCTGGGAGGGGACTTTATCAGAGCTGCTCTCTTTCCCCACTTCTCTTTATCTTGGCATTAGATGGCCTGAGTTTCCATAGATCAAAAGAAACTGACGATGGAAATTTCCTACCTCTACATTTTGGCAGAAACATTTGAATCTCCCACAACTTTTTTGTCGATGATGTGCTCATAATGGGTATGCTCAATAGGTTTGCTTGGTTTCACCTCTTTAACATCTTCATTAAATTCAGAAATGCCACTGGACTTTTGATGAATCAAGGTAAATCGTCTATTATACATGCAAATGGAAATAGGGATATTACTAAATACATTGCTAATCTATTTGGGATTTCTTCTGATAATATTTTTGGTGGAATTAAATATCTTGGTTTCCATGTTAAGCCTTGTAATTACAGAATCTTGGACTGGCAATGGCTTATTGAAAGATTTTATAGGAAAATTTCCAGTTGGGAATTCCGTTGCCTTTCAATGGGCGACCGATTCATCCTCACCCAGGCCATGATTACCCAGGTGGGTGTGTATAGGGCACATTTATTCCATCTGCCAATATCCATCATCAAGAAGCTGAACCAAATTATTGCACACTTCATCTAGTCTGGGATTGGCAATGGCATAAATTCCACCTTACTAAACTTGATCATATCTCCTTGTCGAAGAAGTAGGGTGGTTGGAGTATTCTACACTTAAAAAGATTTGGACATGCCCTCTTACTCAAATCTTTATGGCACGAAATCTTCAGTGATGGCATCTGGATTCAAATTATCAAACATAAATATCTGAAAGACATGGACTACAAGGTCTGGTTGCGTAGGGGGCACATCGGGTGCAACTCTGGTTCGATGGTGTGCCGTAGTTTCATGAAAATATATCACCTTTTTGTCCCTTTTCTTTCATGGAGACTGGAATCAGGTCATCACATTATCATAGGGTGGGACTACATATGGGGACTAGAGGATATCGATACCCTCCTGGACTCTCTCCTTTCCTATTTAAATGAATTGGGCATTTTCTTTTGGCAACAAGTCATTTCGAATTGGCAACAAAACTACCTCATTTGGAAGTGCTCTGTAGCACTGGGTCTACAGGGATAGACTGCTTCGGATTAGGATTCTATTTGTTCACAACTCTAGTGAATTGGCATTCACAGAGACGTGGCTAAAGACACCATCATTTGGAGCGGCAAGATGAAGGCTGACAATATTCAGGTGGAAGACACATACAATCGACTTTGTTGTTTAGAATCCAACCAAACCACGGCTTGTTGGTTTCTGAAATTCTGGAGCCCTCATATTCCTACCAAAAAATCTCTCTTCCTCTGGTTAGTTTGGAGCAACAAAAACCTGACCTGGGAAAATCTACAGAAAAGGAATTGGTTCGGACCAGGTTTTTGTGTCTTATGTAGAAATATGGAAGAAGACAATACACACATGTTCCTAACCTACGTTGAGGTTACTAAAATTTGGAATTCCTTGGATGTCACATTTCGGTTGTAGCTTCCAATGTTCACTGATATTCCCTGATTGTTTTAAATGGTGGAGTTCACAACATGGCACTAGGCGCAACATTCCTCCCACTGTTATTTGGGAGCTTTGGCGGTGGAGGAATAATATCATATCTAATGAGTACCGTGTTTGCTGAGTTGTGGTGATCGAAATCATTAAAAGCATAATTTTGGTTGATATATAGGTTGACACATCGAATAAAATGCCCAAAATCCCAAAATCTGGTTTGTTGATCTCCTTCCCTATAGGAATTTTTGGTGGAACATCACACGACAACATGTGTGGATGTGGATTCATTATCCAATTCTCGCCAAAGTTGGCATATATGGTTCACTGGCGGCTAGGAAAGGGCACCAACATGAAGGCTGAGGCCATGGCACTATGGGGACTCCTCTGGTTCACACAATATTTGGATATTCCTACTATCCACATTTATAGGGACTCTAAGGGTATTATTGACTACGTCTATGGGAAAGCCAACATCAACAAATCTTCATTGTAGGGCTAGCTACATCAGATCTCTACACTCTGGCACCCTCACCTACACTCCTCAGTTCAGCATATGAGCAGGGACTTCAATGAGGAAGAAGACTGCCTCTCCAAAAGGTGCATCACAGAACATCTGGATGGTTTCCGCATAGAGCTTAAGATGGATGAGACAAGGCTGGAGACTGAGATAATTCCTATACCAGGATAACTTCAACATGACATACTCTTTTTTGATAGCAGTTTGAATATTCTACTTTTATTCTTGCTTTAATTGATTGTCTAAATATACAGATGTATGTTGACACAGGCTAGAATATGTTGGCAGAACATCTAAGAACAAACAAAACATTACCAGAATTAGCACAAAATTTTTATGTATCATGGTTTGGTTTAAATAATAATTTTGAAATATATTGATTGAATTTCTCAGATTTAAAACTCCGATATACACCTTTGTGCTGCAGACTTTGCATCATTTATAAATTCTATATTGATAAATATATCGTTTTTTTCATCTATATATATAAACCAATTTAATGATAATTACTTAAATAATAATTTATTAAAAAGTTATTTCATTTTTGTTTAGAGAGTTTTCGGCGAAATCACATAAACCATCTTTTGTCGACGCGTTTCGAACCAACCAGTGTGGTTCATCGTCAGGACAAGTTGAATAACTAATCTAGCTTCGCTTGTTAAATAGGATGTGCAGAGACTCCAACGGCTATATTGCCAACGGCTAATTTTGACCTAATGACCCAAGTCAAACCACTAACATTCTTGTTTTATTTAATTTATTATTTTTTTTCGAAATAAGCTAAATTAGGTAAAGTCATTAGGTCAAAATTAGCCGTTGGCAATATAGCCGTTGGAGTCTCTGCACATCCTATTTAACAAGCGAAGCTGGATTGGTTATTCAACTTGTCCTGACGATGAACCACACTGGTTGGTTCGAAACGCGTCGACAAAAGATGGTTTATGTGATTTCGCCGAAAACTCTCTACACATTGTTATAGATCACAGAAATCTAAATTCTTTAATTATTTCATTTTCTTTAGTCTAATACTTCATTAAAGAAATGTATCACAATATATTTACTAATATATATATAATATATATATATAGATATAAACAAACATAAAAATAATAATTATAACTCTAATATCGGATGATTATTATTTTAAATTATTATTCTTTACCTATAAATATAAATAAATAATAAAAAACTATTAAATAATTTAAAGAAAATTAAATATAATATCACCAAGCCATAAATTCAAAAACCTCTAAGGCTCGTGAATTTCCAATAACCTTTGTGACTTCAAAAAAATAATATTTCCATCTCTCTATCATATTCTATTAAATTACAAAAAATACATGAAGAAAAATATTAAAAATTCAAAATCCAATACACTTTTTTTAATAAATTTATTTCACATATTAAACTATATGTACATTTAGTGGACATTAACCCATTACATGATTTTTTTTTTAATGCTATTAACTAGGTTGTTTTTTTTCATTTCGAGAGCTTTTTGAGATATTGAAAAACCACATTACACTAGATTTTTAAACTAGCACAACCATATTTACCAAAGTAAATATGGTTGAAATACGCCGATAGGTGTATATCAAGTATATATATCAACTACATTTTCCAATGTAGTTGATATACGCCGATAAGTTTATATCAACTACATTAATAATTATTATGGGTAT
>APFE030851395.1:39626-55841 GCA_000404065.3 Pinus taeda | reverse complement strand
TTTTTTTTAATAATATCTATTAAGCAGAATTGATATCCAATAATACTGATTTAATAATACTGATATTGATTTAATAATATTTATTGGAAATAATATAGATTTAATTTATATTGATCTTATGAAAGAAAAAAAAAGAAACAAAAAAAAAGAAAAAAACATCTAATAGAACAAGCCAAGAAAAATAAATAGAATGAGAAACATAATTTAAAAGCAAAAATGTCAAGAAAATGACCATTAGTAAAACAACTAAACCAAAGGAAAGACCCTAGGAGGAGGAAAAGACAAGGCTCAAAAGATAAGGATCCGGGAAATCTCAAAAGCAGGAAAGGTTAAAAGGGGGGACGGGGCGAGAAGGGCGGAAAAACCATCTAATAGAACAAGCTAGGAAAAAAACTTAGAATGAGCGAAAAAAATTAAAAGCAAGAAAGTCAAGGAATGTGGTCTGTGTCAGAGCTGGTGTGATTCAGCGCTGTACAGATGAAGGTTGGGTTGTTGAAAGGCGCCGTACAGATACAGGTTTAAAGGCGCTGTACAGATGAAGACATGCATGGTGGTCCTGGGTTGGTCGCCGTCTCAGGAATTAAATGGACCAGGACCATCAGTGAAACAACTAAACCAAAGGAAAAAACCTAAGGAGGATGGAAAAGACAAGGCTCAAAAGAGAAGGATTAGGGAAATTAGCAAAGCAAGAAAAGGTTAAAAATGGGGGGGGGGGGGTTGGGGGGGAAGGAAGGCAAGACTAAGAAGAAACGGCAGGGATCCAGCAACTACTGATCTTCCAGCCATCATCCCTATTAAGATTGTTTGTCTTTTTTTCAATTTCAATAGCTTCCCTGAATTTACAGTGATTCAATAGCTTCTCATATATATTAATTAATAAAAAGAATAGCTCATAATAATAATAATATCGTATATATTATAAATTCTAGGGAATTATATTATTATATAATATCATATAAATTTATATAATAATATATAAAATACTGTGGTTGTTATATCTATATAGTTATTATAATATTGATTATAATAATTGTTATAAAAATATGAATATAATTATTATTATAATTAAGACTATTATTATTATTATTATTCTTAGGCATAGTTATTTTTATTATTTATTTAGGCGTTTGTATATATAGGGTTAATTATTATCAGTATTTAGGATTATTAATAACTATCTAAATATTAACAACAAGATTATTTTCTTTATAAGGGTTCATCCTTGATGAAACGGTCGTATTTTCTTTACATCCGCAGAGTCTAAGGGAAATGAAGTATTTTATTTATTATACATTAAAATGGCAAAATAAAGAGGTGTAAAAGAATCGACTCCAATATAGGGCAAGATTAAATCAACTCATATATAAGAAAGTTATTATGAGTGGTCCCTTATATATATTATCTATTATATATATATATATATATATATATTATTATATATATATATTATATATATAATTAATGCAAATAAATCGCAATCGCAAAAGTGTAGCGGGTAGGTTATTACCACAGGAATCACCAATTCCTGATTGCGATGAGCAGTGCAGACCTGAAACACATTTATATTTTGTTGTAAAGTCCCAGAGGGTCCGCAGTTATATGTATGTACATATATAAAGATTGCCGATTGCAATTAATGGTGGTGGACGTGAAACATATTTACATTATGTTTAAAAAGTCGGTAGGTCCACAAGGCACTGAATACGTATGTTGGTGCATTCAATGGTCGCTGATTGTGATATGGGTAAGCTGGACCCAAAACATATTTATGTTATGTTTTGACAGCCCAGCGACTTCGTAAAACATTGAATACGTATGTTGGTGCATTCAATGATCAACGATTGCGATTTGCGATCACAGGCCGAATCTGCAAGGTATATTCATTATGGTTTTAAGTCCCGTTAGCTCCGGCATGTTGAAAAGTCTTTTTATGATTGCACATTTTATATATTTCAATTTTAAAGAGATTATAATAAAAATGGTTGCCGATTGCGATATGGGTAAGCTGGACCGAAAGCCTATGTTTTACATTTGATGACTATGGCGAGTCCGTCATATCAATGATATTAATGTGTGTGTGTGTGTGTGTGTGTCTATATAATATATTATATATATATATATATATATATATATATATATATATATATATATATATATATATATATATATATATGGGGAAACGCCAAATTGCGATTGCGATGATGGGTATGCCTCGACAGTCGTGCTAACAATATTAAAAGTGGGAAAAGCACATTTTATGTTATATTTTCAAGCGCAGATACAAAGGATTTATATATAAATCCAATATTATTAAGGGTGCATAAAGGGCTGATTGCGATTGCGACTGATTGTGATTGCGATTAAGATGGTCTGAGATGTTCTAGTCATACATGTACTAAGCGTTAAAGACCAAGTTTCTAGGTCCTTCATTTAAAGACACAACATATATTTAAGTGACAAATAAGTGACAGTAAATAATATTTATTAATGTCTTAAGCACAATTTCCCTACAACGAGAAAGAGATTTATTTAAACATTTTTTTTGAAAGAAATATCAAACCCAAGGGACCAATATTATAAAACCAACGTATATAAACCCTATGACAAATATTATAAACATTGAAATAGAGATGATGGACCATCATTTATTTTCATATTGAGACAATCCTTATGACAATTCCTTGTTGGACCATGGTCGACACCATAATAGACCATGTTTTACTTAGGAATAATAAACCCAAGCGATTGATATTATAAACCCAAGGGATTAATACTTTAAACCCCAAGGGATTATGAACCGAAGCGAATATTATTAAACGAAAGGGACTAATAATATAAACCCAAGGGATTGATATAATAAACCCAAGGGATTATTATTTATTTTCATGGTGAGACAGTCCTTGTCACAATGTGACATTCAAGCATGGTTGGCTATGTTTGACAATGGTTTACCATGATCGATATTATAAACCAAAGGGAATAATAAACCCAAGGGATTAGTATGAAAAACCCAAAGGAATAATAAAACAAAGGGATTAATACTAAGACCCCAAGGGATTATGAGCAAAAGGGAATGATATTAAATCAAAGGGACTAATATTATAAACATTAAAATACACCCAAAGGAATAATGAACTAATAATATAAACCCAAGGGAATAATGAACCCAAGGGATTGATATAATAAACCCAAAGGAATAATAAACCCAAGGGATTAACACAAAAAAACCTCAAGGTATTATGAATCCAATGAATTATTCATATTGAGACAATCCTTATGACAATTCCATGTTGGCCCATGGTCAACATCATAATAAACCATGTTTGACTCACGAATAATAAACCCAAGTGATTGATATTATAAACCAAAGGGATTAATACTAAAACCCCAAGGGATTATGAACCGAAGGAAATACTATTAAAAAAAAGGGACTAATAATATAACCCAAGCGAATAATAAACCCAATGCATTAATATAATAAACCCAAAGGAACAATAAACCCAAGGGATTATTATTTACTTTCATGATGACATGATGCTTGTCACAATGTGACATTCAAGCATGGTTGGCTATGATTGACAATGTTTTACCATGATCAATATTATAAACCTAAAGGAATAATAAATCCAAGGGATTAATATGAGAAACCCAAAGGAATAATAAAACGAAGGGATTAATACTAAGACCCCAAGGGATTATGAACCCATGGGAATAATATTAAATCCAAGGGACTAATATTATAAACCCAATGTATATAAACCTTAAGAAAAATATTATAAACATTAAAATAAACATGATCAACCATCATTGATTTACATATTGAGACAATTCATATCACAATTCCATGTTTGACTCGGGAATAATAAACCCAAGTGATTGATATTATAAATCCAAGGGATTGATACTAAAACCCCAAGGGATTATGAACCTAAGGCAATATTATTAAACAAAAGGGACTAATAATATAAACCCAAGGGAATAATGAACCCAAGGGATTGATATAATAAACCCAAAGGAATAATAAACCCAAGGGATTAACACAAAAACCTCAAGGGATTATGAACCCAAGGAATTATCCATATTGAGACAATCCTTATGACAATTCCATGTTGGACCATGGTCGACATCATAATAAACCATGTTTGACTCACGAATAATAAACCCAAGCGATTGATATTATAAACTCAAGGGATTAATACTAAAACCCCAAGGGATTATGAACCAAACTGAATACTATTAAACAAAAGGGACTAATACTATAAACCCAAGCGAATAATAAACCCAAGGCATTGATATGATAAACCCAAGGGATTATTATTTATTTTCATGGTGACATAATCCTTGTCACAATGTGACATTCAAGCATGGTTGGCTATGATTGACAACGGTTTACCATGATCGATATTATAAACCTAAGGGAATAATAAACCCAAGGGATTAATATGAGAAACCCAAAGGAATATATAATGAAGGGATTAATACTAAGACCCCAAGGGATTATGAACCCAAGGGAACAATATTAAATCCAAGGGACTAATATTATAAACCCAACGTATATAAACCCTAAGAAAAATATTATAAACATTAAAATAAACATGATCGACCATCATTGATTTACATATTGAGACAATTCCTATCACAATTCCATGTCGGACCATGGTCGACATTATAATAAACCATGTTTGACTCGGGAATAATAAACCCATGGGACCAATATTATAAACCCAATATTCATAAACCAAAGGGAATAAGAAACCCAAGGGATTGATATAATAAACCCACGGGATTATTATTTATTTTCATGGTGAGACAATCTTTGTCACAATGTGACATTCAAGCATGGTTGGTTATGATTGACAATGGTTTAACATGATCGATATTATAAACCTAAGGGAATAATAAACCGAAGGGATTAATATGAGAAACCCAAAGGAATAATAAACACAAGAAATTGATATTATAAACCCAAGGGATTAATACTAAAACCCCAAGAGATTATGAACCAAAGGGAATACTATTAAACAAAAGGGACTAATATTATAAACCCAAGGGAATAATAAACCCAAGGGATTGAAATAATAAACCCAAAGGAATAATAAACCCAAGGGATTATTATAAACCCAAGGGATTAATACTAAAACCCCAAGGGATTATGAACCCAAGGGAATAATATTAAACCCAAGGGACTAATATTATAAACCCAACATTGGTAAACACAAATATAAATATTACAAACAGTAAAATAAACATCATTTATCTTCTTGGTTAGAAAATCCTTGTGACAATGTGACATTCAAGCATGGTTTACCATGGTTGGCTATGATTCACAATGGTTTAACATGATCGATATTATAAACCCAGCATTTGTAAACCCAAATATAAATATTACAAAGACTAAAATAAACATGATTTATTCATGGTGAGACAATCCTTGTGACAATGTGACATTCAACCATGGTTGACCATGATTGATATTATAAACATGAGGTAATAATAAACCCAAGGCATTGATATTATAAACCCAAATGAATAATAAACCCAAGGGATTAATACTAATACCCCAAGGGATTATGAACCCAAGGGAATAATATTAAACCCAAGGGACTAATATTATAAACCCAACATTCGTAAACCCAAATATAAATATTACAAATAGTAAAATAAACATCAACAATGATTTACCATGATTAATATTATAAACCCAACATTTGTAAACCCAAATATAAATATTATAAAGACTAAAATAAACATGATTTATTCATAGTGAGACAATCCTTGTGACAATGTAACATTCAACCATGGTTGACCATGATTGATATTATAAACATGAGGTAATAATAAACCCAAGGCATTGATATTATAAACCCAAATGAATAATAAACCCAAGGGATTAATACTAAAACCCCAGGGGATTATGAACCCAAGGGAATAATGTTAAACCCAAGGGACTAATATTATAAACCCAACATTTTTAAACCCAAATATAAATATTACAAACAGTAAAATAAACATCATTTATCTTCATGGTTAGAAAATCCTTGTGACAATGTGACATTCAAGCATGGTTGACCATTGTTGGCTATGATTGACAATGGTTTACCATGATCGATATTATAAACCTAAGGGAATAATAAACCCAAGGGATTAATATGAGAAACCCAAAAGAATAATAAAATGAAAGGATTACTACTAAAACCCCAAGTGGTTATGAACCAAAGGGAATCATATTAAACTAAAGGGACCAATATTATAAACCCAATGTATATAAACCCTAAGACAAATATTATAAACATTGAAATAAACATGATGGACCATCATTGATTTTCATATTGAGACAATCCTTATGACAATTCCATGTTGGACCATGGATGACATTATAATAAACCATGTTTGACTCAGGAATAATAAACCCAAGTGATTGATATTATAAACCCAAGGGATTAATACTAAAACCCCAAGGGGTTATGAACCAAAGGGAATACTATTAAACAAAAGGGACTAATATTATAAACCTAAGGGAATAATAAACCCAAGGGATTGATATAATAAACCCAAGGGATTATTATTTATTTTCATGGTGAGACAATAAACAGAATTTAAGCCATAAATACATTGATATGAATACATGAATTTAACCAACATTGCAACCACAAAAAGAACATTGAGTCTTAACATATATTTTTTGTTTTGTCTACATCAAATAATCCACTACAAAATTGAAGTCCAAAACTATAAACAAGGTGACAATGTTATTAGTTTTATTTCATAGTGATATGGACTTTATTTGCTCCTCTTCCTTCTTCCTAATTATAGCATATGCGCTATCTTTCATCTTGGCATAACGTTAGAATGAAAAAGGCGGTGAAATGCGTAAACCATCTATTGATTTCACTCTTGATATGGATGTGAAGGTAAGGTCTTGCTTCTCTTTATTCCTGATATCAACTGACGCTTGTTCTAAAGTCAATCCCTATGACTTTTGGATTGTAAGAGCCAAAGGAATTTGTTTTCGATTTCTTCTTATCACTAGGGTGATAGGGACAATGTTTGGATTGTTTGCATCAAATGGAACAACAACATACTTAACAAAAACAACAGCTGTGAACATTGGAAGTCGAGGTGGCTTAGAGGTAGGTGGATAGAATATATCCTTAACAAAACCAAGTGCACCATTCACCAAGCCAACTTCAACCCATAAATTACATGTCCACATAACACGCTGACCATGACACAACAAAACTTCACAGTCCAATTGATCATCATCAACACCACCGATTTTTGAACGCCTTGAATATTTAGCAACAAATCGTGCAATTGGAGAATTTAATGATTTTAAAATATGCCTATTATGAAAGGACACCAAATTATTTGTTGGAAACATGTGAACTGCTGCATTAAATAAATCTCTTTTTGTAGGATGCAACCTCATATCAGCCCGAGACTTAAGAAAGTCCGAATCTTCAAGGACAGGTTCTAGATTTCTTATGTTATTGAGGACTCTATGAAAACAAGATTGTTTCTCATTATTCCCTTGTTGGCGAAAGATTGTCTCAGGAGTGACAACAATGTTGAATTTGTTCCATAAGACTTTCCCTGCTATATTACCTGCATACAAAGGCTTATCTTTGACAAGAGGTAGTTGGCCAAGGTCACCCACAAGGATGATAGATCTCCCACCAAAAGGACAATTCTTTTTCTCTAGAAATGCTTCTCGTAATCGAGCATCTATTTGCATAAACAACCTTGATCCCAGAAAGCTCATTTCATCAATCAACATATATCTAACATGTCACATTTCTTCTTGGAATACTGCAAGTGACTACCCCTGTAGTGGTTGCATATCTTTAATTGATATTTTTAGAGCTGAGTGTATTGTTTTTGCATGTATATTAAAAGAAGCTATTCTTGTTGGCGCAAGAAGAAGAAAAGGTCTTCTTCCATCACTTGACGAATTAGAAAGAGCTTCAAAAATACAATGGATAATGAAAGACTTCCCAGTGCCTGCAGTGCCCTGAATAATCATAAGAAGAGCTTCACGAATTTTATATTCAGTGAAGTGCCTTAACACAATTTCAAAAGCAAGTCTTTGTTTTTCCAACAAAGAATCTGGAGATGCAAATGTTCTATTTGAAAGGTAAACAATATCACCCACTGATTTTGCATTCCTTATAAAATAAGTAGCTGCCTCTGCAACATCATTAGAAATAGTTGTACTTTCGTAGTCAAAGGATATATCAAAGTCCCTTCGACCAAGGGTGTGAAGATCAGAAACATTCACATTGTTTGGTGGAACCAAATAAGAGAAAATCTGCCATTCTTGAAAATCATCTTCAACATTCATTTCTTGGTTAGAAAAATCACCATGTTCTTTATCTTCAATATTGTCTATAATTAATGGGTATCGATCAACATGTCATGCTTGATATTGAAAACTCCTCCAACTTTTAATAATAATTTCAATTGAAAGGCCAAATTCTGTAGAAATGTCATGAAATGGCTTGTACAATAGCAATTCTGAGAAACAAAAGGTTTCAAATTCCTCTGAAGCCTCACCGGGAATAGAATAAAACCGTGGCCAAACCCGAATGATAGCATGAACATCTCTAGGCTTTCATGGATCTTGTTTACGCCTGCTATCAAATGTCCAAGATCTTGTTGTTTCTATCAAAGATAGATGTTCAATTAGAAAAGGTCTCTTCTAATAATGTTGAACGAAAGTATTCTCAGACGAACATTACAAGCCATCCCTTAATATTTTCCTAAAAACCTTCCAACATTTAAGGAAACAAATTTCCGACTACAAACAACAAGAGGTAGCTTAAGAAACATATGGCATGTCTCTTGTGCTCCAATGTCATGGTCAACAATAATTTCTACAAGAAAATTTATATATGCACATAAAGCATGATCCTCAGAGCCAATAGAATTTGAAATTATAGTTAACATATGATGATAACTTTTAGACCTTTTTTGTGCTTTCGATGCATAGTTAGCAATGTATTTCAAGACAACATAGTGGGAAAGCACTCGCTGAAAATCAACATTTGCACACCACATTGTTAGAAGGTCAACGTTATGTACATTAAGCCTGTCATCATTTCTTGTTGGCTCATATTTTTTTTCTTCCTTGATCATCTATGAATAATCTTGATTCACCACAAAGATCCCATGGAGCATTGTACCACAAATGTTAGAATAGTGCCCTTTTTGCACAAACAAGAATCCAGAGTACACTTTGTGTGCCTTTGGACACGGTTTAACAATTCTTCATAATAATTATGAGGATTACAAGAGAAAATCTTACCAGTATTCAACAGAAAAGGGTCATCATCAAGGCTTCGTGGAACAATTATGTTGCGACAATGTATGTGACATGGATTCCATCTAGTTATATATTTGTCAAAGAACATCTTTGCAAGTTGTACATAAGAACTATTTGACCAATCAAGTATTTCCATGTCAGGAGCACCTTCTAACCATAGGAAACCATGGATATGAGCTAAACCTCTGTGTTGCCACTCATATATGAAATAAATGAACATATAGTTACTACAAACAATATAAATAGAATCACAATAAAAGTTGAAAAAGTATAGAAAAAAATTCAACACAAACCTGTACCAAAATTCTTTAGCTTTAAGATATTTTTGGATAACTTCCTCTAGAAAAATATTGAATCTGTGGTGCATAAATGGCACAACAATATGAGGGTACTGGATAGCATTCTCAATTTTCATATGATGCTCATTTGAAGAATGAGAATGTGAATGTATTGGCATGAGGTTATGCAACTCTGGCCACTTTGTGTCAATCGCACTCAAAGTAGAAAATAAAGATGGACATCCTAGCCAAGTAATCATGTCCGTCAATTTAGATTGACACTTAGTCCAGTATGCCCTTGTACCTCTCAAAGAAGAACCAAACTGCATAAGATGCTTAGCCAACTTATTATCTGGTAAATCAGATAGTTGGTGGCGCAACTCCTCAACTGTTGTAGGTGAGTTATCATGTAAATGTGTCTTTGCAAAAACTAGAACAATTGCTTGGCTCCGATGCCAAATTATCATATTTAATAGTTAATATCGAAACCAAGGATGGCTTCCAGCACCTAGGAAGATGCAATGCATACTCATGAACTTCAACACTACAAAGATGTGGTTGCAACCAATCAGCATCACCAATGGGGAACAATGTTGGGAATGCCATATCGAAAAACCCCTTTGTATTATATTCATTCACTAGAGAAGTTCCAATAGTGGGCCAATCCATGTCTTAAACATGTGAAGGATGAGCATTATCAAGAAATGCTCTAATTTCTTCCACTTCTCTTCGTTCATTTGGTAGGCGAGCGACAAAGGAAGAAGGATGAGAGGGCAAATGCTCAGCATGAAACTCTTCATTATTAGTTTCATTGATCTCAGATTCTTCAATAGGACAATCAACAAATTAAAGTCTGGAGGAGACATCTGTTGATCTTTCGGGTAGAGCATTCACTGAATCATAATCAATTACAACATCTCGATAGTATTGATCACACTGGATTTTGAAAAGCAATGCATCCATCACTCGAGATCTTTTGACATAACATTCATAATATTTAGACTCACCGCCATGTCTCCTCACAATTAGAAGGTCAATATCTTCAACACGTTAGGGAAGGCTTTGTATAATTGTAGAAATATCTTGAGAAAATCTAATTGTATTACCACTATACTTATATTGCCCACCTCGAGCATGTGTCACTTGCAAAATGGGATTCACACGTGCTATTAGCATTTCTTCAACTTGAGTAAGAACTCTTGAAATATGAGGTTGCTCACCAAGGTCCATGTTATTATACTGACAAAAATGATGGGCTCCTCTTTCACTCTTACTTCATCTGCAAACAGGTTCTTAGAATGTCTCACAACAAGGATTCCAAGATATGATTCTTGGCAAATGTGGCACATCTGGACAACTGAAAAGCTATCTATCTTTGCTCGAAACCTCTTATGCACTGCAATCATGTTTTCATAAAAAAGAATATGATCTCTACTCGCCAAACCATATTGAAAACCATTTCGATGAGTAAAATCTTTTCTAACATTTACTTCATCTTCAAGAACATGAGATTCCCTTCGCAAATTTGAAGCATGTGGAATGGATCTATGAGAATTTGTTTCCAAATTTATGGTGTGCATTTCGCGAACTTGAGAGGATGTAAAGGTCTCTTTGTCATAAAATACTATAAAATTTAATTTCCAACTAATTATAAATGAAGAAAATGAAAAAGAATGAAATGCATTCAAATTTACATTTGTGTCTTCATGTGGATGAGGGTTATGAGATGGTTGCTCTTGGATTCTAAGAACAATGGACTAAACATTTTTGCATGTAGTTTCTTTCCCTCTAATCAAATGAGTTGTTTCCTGTTTCAAAAAAATAAAATATGTTATAAAACTAAATGTCCAAAAAAGAAATTCAAAAATTGAAAATAAATCAAATACATTGAACATCTACAATAGTTTTACAATTTGATCTTTTGGGTTCCAATTCGCCAACCTAATGAGATGACATCATGGTTTCTCCACTAAATGTTACAAAACACAATTTCAAGGCATCTATAAATGAGAAAATGAGAAAAATATCAAATGCACTCAACATTTACATTTGTTTGGCAATGTGGAGGAACGCTATGAGATAGTTCCTCTTCACTTCTAACATCAGTAGATGGAACATATACGAAGTTAATTTCTATGCCTCTATTGGAATGACTTCTATCCTATTCAAAGAAAATAAAATACACCATAAAATTCAATGTCTAAGCAATTAGAAATTTAAAAAATGAAAAGAAAATCAAAAACACTAAAAATTTACATTAGTCTGGAATGTATTTGAACAACCACTATTACAACGACAACCAAAATATAATTGTGTTACCTCCATTTTTCCATGCAAAATGCTATCAGGGATGATTAATTCTCTTCGTGGGACCACATTACTTTGAGAAGAGGATTTGAAGGTCTTTTGTCTCGAGCAGCTGAATCTAAATTATAAAAAAATGGCCAAGTAAACTATCATTCAAATCATCACACAAAATGTCAACATTACCTCCACCATGGATTTTTTGCAACCTTTGGCCATTAGAACATGCGATTGGACACACAGAAGGGTTAGGGTGGATTTTTGCATGCACAATATCGATATGACGTTCTTCCAGATTGCAAGATGTTTCTCCAATGTTATGAACATTTTCAGAAGAGCATCGAATAATAAGATTATGCTAAGGAGGAACATATCCTGATAATGAACTATCACTAGGAAATGTTCTTTCCATTATATCGTCCATACTACAATACTTACAAGGAACTATAGAATCATTTTGAAGAGCGGCTTCACTCGTTTTTCTCTTATATGCAGCTTTCCTACGCTCATTTATCACATCCTTATTTTGTTGATACCGCAAACGATGACTTTCATTAGACGTCTCACGTGATTGTGATGACAAAGTTCTTTTTCTTGTACGCATGCTTGTGCCTTCAGATGACATGTCTACAATGAATAATAATTATTCATTATGCAATCATAAACATGGAACATAAAAAATGTATATCTTATTTTTTTCCAACCATATAAACTTATGAAAATGTATAAGGCTTTTTCCAAATGCCTAAAAAAAAAAAAAAAAATCAAAATGCAAGAAAAACAAATGAATTCTTCCAAATGGCTTAAACCAAAAAAGAAGTCTAATTTCCATGTATCATATTATAATCAAAATCGAAACCATACTATTGTGACACAAGAATCTAAAAATTTGGAAATATATATACTATCAAAATAGAAATATAAATATTAAAATCAACATAAACATATAAAACTGTTTGAGAATCAATGACAAAAACCATTACAAATATAATGTATAACATAAATCATAGAAATTATAATTATACAAACAAAGAAAAAAACATAACATCGAGAAACATCTACACGTAAATAAGAAAACTTTAGTGGAAACAATATTAAATATTTTACATCACAAAGATCGATACAAACATAATTTTAAAGTATTACCATAAAGACACATTGTATGTATAGAGGCAAAAATGGAAATATTTTCCACAACCACAAAGAGTATATAAAATGGAAATATTTATAAGAACTAAGAATAATAATATCCAAAGAATCCATCGCCATATCCAATGGTGGAATCTCATCAACATAATCCATATGGGTAACAATTGCAAAAACATCTCCATACTCAATCAGATCATTGCAGTCCTCTTGTGCTGGGTACCAAAACTGAGACATACACTCATTAGTTGAATTATCAATATTTATTGGAAAACATATGTGAGTTACCATGTCATATAATAGGAAAGGAACTTCACTGCAGTTGCCCATAAGAACCAGACCATGGACTGTTCGGAACGGAAGATAGCCAAGACATTTGCTATTTATATCTACATAAATTTCTTCCAAGAACTTCCATATGAAACCCCAATCATCTTCAAAGTAGTCAATTCTTCGTTCAAAACATAGTTGATCAAATTGGAAATGATCTAATTCTTCAATTGACCATACAGAAGTGGACCCATCGTTGACAAGGCATATCAATTGATTCATGTATATTGCTAATGACATACAATGTATGTCACTGATTGGAATAAATGAAAAACCCCACTCATTTTTTATTTCATCAAACCAGTAGATTGTATACCCGTACCGAGGATAATCTTCATACTCCTTGTCAAGATACAACCAAAACAATTTACTTTTATAAAACACTACAACTTGGGGGGTGAAGTGCCACCAAATGGAACATCAACCCTTTGCCATACCCTATCAAGACTGCTACAAACATAAAATTCAGACTGCATTTTCTCATAGATACGTTTTAGAACAACCCAGTCATATTTTCTACTGCTTACATTTTCCAATAATGAAAAGAACCTCAAGTCTCCAATTCGTATTGACCCTATGTTTTTAAATGCCTTTGTAAATGGATTTGCTACAAAAATAGTTGTGTGTTTGGGAGAATTATGTTGGTAAGGATAAAACCACCATTGGTCCAACAACACACTGTACTCTGTATCTTGAATCTATGAATCCCAAATGAAATTGATATATGTGGCCATTCTGATTAAGGTATTGGGCAGCAAAACAACTGTCTTCACTATTGAGGAAACAAACGAGAAATCTAAATTAGTTTGTGGAGACATTCTTGCAATGTAAAAATAAAGAAGGATTCTGAAAAACACTCTTCCATTTTTTACATACAGTGCCAAACTTTATCACAACCGATAAAGGGAGCCACAATAATACAAGTTCACGAACTTCGAATGGAAGAGAACTCCAAATAGTTGGATCCATGATGAAACAGTGAAATCACTTAACAGTATAAAAAAGGCATTTGATATCAACAAAATAATTTAATCTTGAATAAAATTAAAAGTAACGTAAATATATAATTTACCATGCACAATTTTCCATTTTGTTGAGACTGTGTTAATTGAAAACATAGTAAAGGATCACGAATCCACCATGATGATAGATACAGTGCAAATACCTATGGAAGCTGTTCAGACAGTCACTAAGAAGGAAGGACATCTACTGAAAGATGTTAAGAAGGAAGGAACCTATGCAGAGGATTTAACCTTGGGATAAGGAACACTAACAGAGGAGTGTTTTACAGAGGATGACCAATCTTTTGAAGTTGTCAGAAGTATGGAGAAGTATCTTTCAGAAGATAAAAAATCTGAATTAAAGGAGGATGGAGAATGTCTGTTAAATGAGAGAAGCAATGATTTATTGCAGCAGAAAGAATTTGATAATACACTGATATTTGAAATTGTGACAACACAGGAACAAGTTGTTGTGCAAGAAGGAGATGAAGTTTAGTTTGAAGAGCTGATATGTGAAGCAACAATTGAGACTGTTGAACCTTATGATTTCCAAACTAATAATTTGTGTATAAATGCAGGAAACATAAGTAATTATGAAATACTTATAAAGTGTCACAGAGAAATTGCATTGCTTACACTTACTTTGTAACTATGTATTGATTTATATATATGTCCAGAGATTTAATCCCAACTTGAATAAGAATAAGCATAAAATGGTGGAAGATGAGCGAACTATATCATTCTGTGTGTATATCTATATATATATATATATATATATATTATTAATATATATATTATATATAATATATATAGACAGGTATGTATTGTATATATGTGCAGGTGAAGTGCAACAATCACACAGAGAATACATAAAGAGGAGAATCGAGATGGGGTGTTGAATCCATTAGAAGGACCAATCAAAGCTTAGGAGGAAGAGTGCGTGGAAAATAGCAACAAGATGAAACCTTTAAACAAGAGCAAAAATGAAGACATAGCATAAATTCTAAGTAAAAGGAACGAGCGGAGGAGTGAAGATCAATGCTTAGGAACCGTTAGATCTAGGAGGATCAATGACTGAGATCGAATCGGCAAGGTGAAATATCACATTGGTGGGGTCATTATACAGTTTAACTCCCCCAAGTGGTAAACCCAATTACACTAAGAAACAGTGAAAAACACAATCGGAACCAAGTGCCGGACTTGAAATATTATAGGGAATGGTTTATATCCCTATCGGGTCTGTAAAGATATCAGATCGGCGCATGGAAGCACAAGGATTCTAGCATTAAGGTTGAGCGATATGGAATCGCACAAGTTAATCTGAACCACCAAATCGTAGATCGAATCGCGAAGGTGGACTATCGCATCGGTGGGCTCATTATGCAGTTTAACTCTCGCAATTGGAAAACCTAATTACACAAACAAACGGTGAAAAGCACAGTAGGAATCAACTGCTAGACTTGAAATATTATAGGGAATGGTATATATCCCTGTCGGGTCCATAAAGATATCGGATCGACGTATGGAAGCAGATGGAGTCTAGCATTGAGCTTGAGTGATATGCAATCGCACGACTTAATCTCAACCATTAGATTGCGGATCAGATCGACAGTCAAGATTTGATCACAAATTTCAATCGGAGGAAGCACATATCAGAGTGCGCAATGGAAAGGTTGTAGACTTAGAACCAATGGACCTACAATGGCAAATCTATAAAATTTGAGATCTGCTATATATATCATTTGGAGTGGGTTTCCTATGTAATCCATATATTTTCGTTAAAGTGGTTTAATGCTAAAACATACGTTAATGCTCCGATATCGCATATCAGAGT
>APFE030851395.1:0-20453 GCA_000404065.3 Pinus taeda | reverse complement strand
AAGGTCAGAAGGCGCGAGTTTCATCTTAAAAAAGTTACTTGTGGTCACTTCTAGAGCCTTCTAGAAGAGTGTTTGACGTGTATTGAGCGCCTCCAGATGGTTCATGCATCCCTATGATAGAGGAACTTATCCCATCAAGAGAGGAGCTACCCCATCCAAAAGAGGGAGTATCCCATTGATGTTGGAACTGAATAACTTCCTCGAGAACACTATAAATACAGGCCTTGGGCCAGAGGAGGGAGGTTGAAAGCTGAACATTCCAAAGGGTAGATGCTGCTGGAATTAGGACTTCCATTGTAAGCTTGTGAGGAGAGATTACCATCCTTTCTTGTTTCATTTGGAAGTGGGTGAGCTTGTCAAAATAGAGGAAAACTCTTGCTGGACCCTGGGAGGAACTTGCACAACACCAAGGCTCAGGTTGTAATGGTTTCTTTTTTGTTTCCTTAATACAAATAAGTCCATTCTTCTCAATGATTTGTTGTTAATGAATTGTTTCATATACTCCTTGGTCTATATGTTGAATATGCTTTGTTTTATGGAATATTCAGGTGTTATGTAATCGTTTGATTGTTAGTGTATGCAGGTTTCAAAGTGAAGGAGGAGCTCATCTGGATCGACGAGGCTGGACTGCTGCAACAAGCATTGGACTTGAGGTAGGATCCAAAAACACTTGGTTTCTCATAGAATAATGTATGCTTAGAGAAGGATTGCTCTTAATTGTCTTGTTTCTCACTAGAGAGTCTTAGACTCCTAGGGAGGTTATTTTTGTCAGCAAAAATAACTATTTCCGCATGACATCTATCATTCTTGTCTGTTTTCTATTTCTGCATTTGTTGTAGGATTTACTTAAATGGTTAAATTAAGTTATTTTGTAGGATCAAAAGCATAATTTCATCAATGGAACAAATTTGGAAGGTCATAGTGATCATTGATCTACTTGGATTAGTTTTCTTATTCCCAAATCTAGATTTCTGGAAGTCCCTTGTGGGAAATAACAGTAAATAATTGTTATTATTTTGAGCATGCTAACAAGCTTCAATCGAGTTGATTCCACTTGTATTGGATCAAAAAAATATATAGTTAATAAAAAAAATTACCCCATTTCATTTTCACTTGATTATGTTAGGAATTTGATATATTTACTAGCTCACTAGTTCTCGAATTTCTAGATTTTAGATTAGTAATTTGCTGCTATTTTTTAGCATGGGTTAGTAGAGGTATTTTTTAGTGATTCCACCTGGAATGGATATCTAAGACATCCTATTCAATAATAAAATTTGTCCCATCTAATTTGGATTTTTGTTTTCCTCGCCATTCGATGAATTATAACTTCCTAACATCCTGTAGTTTCATGTAGTAGCTACAAGATCTCTTGTAGCAGCCTTCCAACATGTATATACTTGCCCAAATTCACCCAAGAAGTTTGGTTTTGGTCCCTTATGGTTGAATCATGAACCCTAGGCTCTAAATAAATGGTTGAGGAAGAATAAACACCAATCAGGACATGCCTTTTTACAATTTAGATGAGGCTTATTTATTTGAATTCATGCTCTTAGGATTTCAAGTACAATTTGTTGTTCTTACATAGGATTAATTTATTTTCCATTTCGAGTATTTCCATTTCTAAAATTAGTTTAGGATATGATTTTATTACATTCACTACATTACATCATGACATTGAAGGAATGACACATTGTATGTTGCACATATAGTTATGATACCTCTCAAGTTTGTACGAACACGAGGTTGACAATTAAAGTTGGTAGCCTTAGAGTTGCGACATTCTTGTTGCAATACTAAGGCTCATCACCTCTCTCTCATCATGCAAATTTGATGAATAAAAATAGCCCCCCAACTACCCTAGATCATCATGACATCATCAACTCATCTTGGATATGGATGGCTAACTCATAACGTGTTATAGCTACTTGGTCAGCTTCTGACCAAGACTTGTTTTAGAACATTAGTTTATAGTTTTGAGGGCTCATCAGGCTAATTCAATTCAGAGAGAATCATATAAATAGAAGTGAGTATCATTTGTGAGAACTCATCATCAACAATTCTTCTCTCGTAAAATAACTCACACTTTTTCTTTGGAATCAATGGGAGTATCTTGGATGCTCTATAATATTTGGAGTTGATTTTTTGATCTTGTCTTAGAGATACTTCTTGAATATGGATGGATATATTTCATGATTATCTTGTAAGTTATTTTGTTGATGAAATATTTCTCTTGAAAATGTTTAATGTATGTAATTGTTGCAACTAATGTAAATGTTATTGCACCCTAATTTTGTTGAATAATTTTTTTTGGAAGTTATTTCGTTGGCGCTTTCATACATTACTCGTGATATAACATGCAAAGAATGTTCCTAGTGATTAAATGTTATTTATATTCATGAAACTCCATATTCTAATAGTAGGTAATTATTGAATTTTGATACCTATGTTCTCAACTTTTGACCTCCCTGAGGAAAAATTGGGCCAATATAATGCATCTAGGATTCCATAGCCCAAACGACTAGGCACTAGTCCAAGGATTTTGGTGATCAAACTCTTTTTTCTCCATATTTTCTCCTCCTAAACATATATCCCCTAAAGGTAGGGTTGAAATCTAGGTATTTCAATGAAATTTTAGGGAGGTGATTTTTCAGGAATTCGAGGGTCCAAACATCAAGCCTAGGGTCTAGGCTATTCTTATCATTATCAAATACATCCTCCAAAATTTTACCTACATCCAAATTTTGGATCCTCCTTATAGTCATGCCATATTTCACTTCAAACCATTAAGGCCATGCTCGAGCATGTTATTCAAGTATTCAAGTCTCTCTTTAAGAATTCTAAGTGTCAAAGAGACCTACTTTTACATGTTTACCTTGCGATGTATGCATCGTGAACTTACTCGAACGAAGCATAACACTCAATGTGTATCCTTGGAAGTCAAACATTATGTAATCCTTGATGAGAGTGACTATGCAGTGCCTAATGACAATGAATGTGCAATATCTAGAGATGGTGACTATGCAATCCTTGATAAGTGTGCTTCCATAATCCTTGTGGAAAATGCTTGCGCAGTACTTGACAGTGTTGACAATATCGATGAGATATCGCCGATATTCGCAAACATTGCGATATTTTTGGGGAGATGAGATATCACTGAGGAAATATCGTGATATTTTGTCTCCCTGAAAATATCGTGATATTTCGAAAATACTGGCGATATCTTTGTAAAATATCGTGCTACGATGCAAAATATCACCCAGGCACAGAAAAACATTGTCACCACGGCTAGAAAAGGCCGATTTTGTTTTTTTTCATTCATTTTCATTTCTGATTGTTAGAGAAGGAAGGGGAGAGATATGTGCTTTCTACCAAGGAGGATTTGAATGTTGAATAGCCATTATCACCACCAACAATGAAGATTTTGTTCATCTAATATTGAAGAACAGTGAGACAATTTCATTTCTTCCATTAACAGGTATGTTCAAATAAACCCCTACATTAATGAATTTTTTGATAGTTTTAGGATTATTCTTGCTTGCCTATTTGCATACAAACATTTTGCTTGTTTTTTTTCCATTTTCTATGATTTTCATTCCCATGAGCAAATGCAAGGGTTTTCTCCATATTTGGACAACAAACTCCATTTTTTTTTAACTTTCAAATGAACCCTCTTATTGTCATTTATTGTTTTTCATTGAATTCACATTGCAAAGAATGTAGCAAAAAAAATATTTTCTAAACTGAGGTGGTTATTACTTATTAATTCCAAAAAAAGAAATTGGTGCCCTAGGTTTGAGTTAGATCACTACAAAATTCAAATATGCCAACAGCCTTGGAACAATTTTGGGCGTAATGGGAGCCTGATGGTGGGACAAATCAGGAATGTCTTACATGAAAATTATGTGGGACCAGGATGATAGGAGGGGTTACATGATTGAAATACCATCTGGCTAGACTCACTGGACATGATGTTGGGATTTTTAAAATTTCTAATCTGGAGCTTATACAAAAATCTCTTGAGGCAACTAATGAAAAAGAAAAAAAGAAGGAAGAGACAGAAAGAAACAAGGTTGAACGTGAAGGTAGATCTTTCGGGATATATTCTCCTTATTTTCATGTTGAGGGTAGTGGGAGGGACTCCACAACATCACCTGCTACTGCTAGCGCAAGGTCATTATTTTTTTTCCACGAATAGGACATGGATCACAACCTCACATAAAAACACTTGTTAAAAAAAAGGAGAAGCAAGAAGCAGATAGAGTCATGGGGAGGCGTCTTTTTTGGAGTGACTTACCTCTTAGCATCACCAAAACCAATCCATTTTGGTAGCTAATGTGTGATGCTATTGTTGTTGTGGGCTCAGGGTAAGAAAGTGCTACATATGAGGACTTGTGGGGGCCAATTATTCAAGAAGAAAAGCAGGACATCAACTTTATATTTGCGGTGTTGAAAAAAACATGTGAAGTTATTGGATACATGGTTATGTCTGATGGTTCGAATGATAGGAAGGGTAGGACCCTTCTAAATTTCTTGGTACATTGTCCTAAAGGTACCATGTTTATTAAATTAGTGGATGCATCAAAACATATCAAAGATGCAGCAACGATATGTGAGTTATTAAATGGGTTCATTTGGGAGATTGGTGTGCAGAATGTGGTGCAAATCATAACAGAAAATGTAGCTAATTATGTGCTTGCCGACAAGATGCTTATGGAGAGGCATCGCACATTGTTCTAGATTCTGTTTGCAGCATATTGTCTCAATTTTCTACTTGAGTTTATGTGGAAACTCTCCTTCATCAAGGAGGTGGTTGATATGGCTAGGAGTGTCTCGAATTTTATTTATAACCATGCTTTTGTTCTTAGCCTCATGAGGAAGTTCACTAGAAATAAGGAGTTGCACCGTCTTGTGATCACACATTTTGCCACAAACTTTATTACTCTTCAGCCTTTGCTTCGATGTCAATTCGAGTTGAAGAAAATGTTTGTGTCTAATCACTGACGTAATTGTAGATACAACAAGAGACAGGATGAGAAAGCCATTGCAAAAATGGTGTACTCTGAGATGTTTTGGCGCGGAGTAGAAGAAGCATGCTCAATTAGTGAACCTCTAGTAAAGGTTCTTAGATTGGTAGATGGGGAGAAGCCTATAATGGCTTATTTGTATGAGGCCGTGGATAGGGCCAAGGAGGCCATTCGTTCTTATTATGCAGACAAGGGTTCTGCTAGCCTTGATAGGCATATGATGTTATGGGATGTGATTGATAGTCAATGGGTAGGGATGCTTCATTGACCCATTCATGCAACAACACTCTTCCTCAACCTCGCATTTTCATACAAATGTGGCTTTTATTTTGATGGTGAGGTGATGGAAGGGATCCATTCTTGTATTCATAAGATGGTACTTGATCCTAAGCTTCGTAACAAAATCAATCACGAGATACAATTTCATCGGGATTGTGTTGGCCTATTTGGCTTTGATGATGATATTAGGGAAAGGACCCTCTTCATACTATGTAAGTGACAAGTCATCACTAATTAGAAATTAGAATTTTCAATTAGAATTTACTTACTTCTAATTCGATTTCTTTTAAATTCAATTATGTAACTTTTATTTGAAAGTTTAATTATGTTTTAAGTTTTTGAATTTTTCATTTCTTTATTTTGTTGTAGATATTTGGTGGCGAAGCTATGGTGCAAGGGAACCAAATTTTCAGAAATTGGCCATAAGAATCTTGAGTCAAACACATAGCTCTTCAAGGTGCAAGCACAATTGGAGTGTATTTGAGAAAATACATGCAAGAAAGTGCCACAGGCATAACTTTGATCTCTAGCTTTCAGTTGAGAAATTAGACTTATTGTAACTTTTTATTTCTAATTTATGACCTTCAAGTGTCAACTCTCAAGACTCCAGACTCATTAGTTTTCTTGACACTCTTATAGGTTGGAGTTCGTACGCCTCAATGATTTAGTGTATGTGCATTACAACATCTGACTTCGAGTGAGGCAAATAGAGGCACCAATGGATCCAAATGCCATTTCCTTAGGCAATATTAATGTACTGTCTCAGTGGAGGGTGGAGTCTAAGGAGACCATATTGGAGGAGTCATCTTCATTGTTAGAGCTAGCTGATCCATTAGAACAGGGCCAACAAGAGGAGGAGGACTCGGAGGAGGAGCGACACTCGAAGGAGGAGCAGGAGGAGGAGGAGGAGGAGGACATTGTGGGAGCATCAACATCAACACCATCTACTATAGTTATAGGAGAGCACAGATCCATAACTAGCACTCATTATTTGACATTAGGTGCAGAGGGAGGGCCAGGGCCTTCTACTACTAGGGGTAGGCCTGGAAAACAACCCATCATGTTTTCCCGTAAAAGCGGGAGAGGGTAGTGATTTCAGATATACAACTACTAGTTTTATTTGTTTTGCTACATATAACTCATGATGATGAGATACTTTTATAGATGTGATGTTATTTTGTATTGGTTCTCCACATTTGAGTCCTTGATTGGACAATTATCAGGGATTAACAAGATTTGGTATCGCCTTTGATCTATCATTTCTATTTGACATCATATATATCAGTGCTTTCTTCATATTTATGTGCCAATGTGTTTATTTCATGTCGTTATTGATTTATATGTTTAAAAATCTGAAGAAAAAAAAACGGAATATATTATGCATTTTTTATGCCTGCCGATATTTCCCGATATTTTTCCGATATTTTTGCCGACATTGCCGATAACATGTTTTCTGGACCCTCGTCAATATTTTGTCGATACTGATATTTTCAACACTAGTACTTGATGCCAGTTCTTCCACAGTTCCTAGAGACAAAGACTATGCAATCCTTATGAATAATGGCAATGTAAGGGCATCTATTGCATAAGGTGATTTCACAGTCTTTGTTGACAGTGAGAATGTATTTCTTGAAGTCATCAAATTCACCCTTGGCTCCTAGTTTCCCAACATGAACTAAGCATGCTTACCATTAAACCTAATTACATGTTTACACTCCATCTATAAAGAGTCCAATCCAAAGATCATCCTTATATTCATATTTCACTTTTGAGACTTTTGCATTGTTGGGGTATAAGAAGCATTTTGTCACTCATGGTTGTAAGTGCTCTATCATCCAAGTGAGTTTCTCAACTGTCTCTTTTTCTTTTGCAAGTGTCATTTTTTTTTTCCATTACATGTGTCTTTTTTTCTTTCTCTGTCTTTCACAAGTTCCACTTTTTCCTTCTTTCATTCTAGCGTGTGTCACTTGTTTTTTCTTTGTGTTTACATGCATCACGTTCACTCTTGCATGTGTCACTTTCGCTTGTTTTCACGCATCTTAAAAGCACCATGGCAGACCTTGTAGAGGTATCTACAATTCACTCTCTTCCACTAGTTGATGTTATTTATTATTATAACTTGTGCTAGACACATTATTATGGCGTAGTGCACCTTTTGGTTGCAGATGACACTTGTGTCCTCAAGTTGCATCTAAAGTGTCACAATTGGAGATAAGTGTCACTTTGTTGTCGTTCCAATAAATACATGTTGATTTTGGGTATTGTTTATATTCTTGTCATGTGGTTGATTGTATATGTGTGTGTGATCAAATTTAAGACGTGTTGTATGCTCTGACTCTTAATCTTACTGTTTTATCTCACTAATTTCACACTTAGTCAATTTTGGAGTTCTCTATGTCCTCACTACTTGTGATATCAATGACCAATCCTATAGCCCTTGTAGCACTCAACTACGCAACACCTAAACTCTTCTCCTTAAGAATTGCGCATTACAAATTGTTAGTGAGCAAGACTATCATCCTTGCTTCATGGAATTTCCCATTCCACAATCCATGACTTGCCTCTCTCTTTCCATTACACATTGTGCAATCAAAGTGTCCAAAACCTCACTCCCTGCTTCCTGACTTTGTGCATTGTGCCCAAGAATCCCTCTTATTTTAATCATTGTGCATTGTCCCATCACAGTGAGCATCTCACATGAGAAAACAATATGGAATAGGTGATCTTGGGAAGTCTAATGTTGTCTTGTCATGAGTAAACTTCATTTATTGGTATTATCCTCCTGACATGGCAATATTTTGTTTAAGGAGGTCATCAAGGAGAGGCTTCAAGAGGACACTTAAGGGGATGAGACAAAAAGAGATCATCATGCAGGAGTAAAGGAATCTTGGGCGATGACAGAAATATGGAAACTCATGTTGAATTAGAAGGTTCACATACTTATCTAGACCATTTGGAGGTTGAATATGAAGCACATCATAGATTAATCATGAATTGAAGTCATAGCAACAAAGAGAGGAACTTGGAATTGATACATTACACTAAATTCTTATGTCATAGTCACCAAATTATGGCTTCTCAAAGTGTCATCACAAAATTCTTATATTGTCCATGGATTTTTCCACAATTTGTTGAATGTAATTTTGTATTTCCAAAAACGATAAAATGAAAAATGTGTGGAATCCCAAAGGTCACACATGGAATGTGGAACGTCCCTAGGAATTCCTAGAGTCATGTAGGAGCTCAAAGGTCACCTAGAAGCTCAAAATTCATATGGGGGCACAAGAGTCATGGGGGAGATCAAGAGTCACGTGGGAAGTGGAGAGTCACCTAATTTATTATAAATAAACCCTGATATCTTTTCACCTTGGCTTCTCAAGCTAGGCATAGGAGTGAAGATCATTCTTTGGAGGAGAAAGTAGTGGCTTAATGTTCCAGTATTGGAGCTATTGTTCAATCATTGTAATTGTGTATCTTGGAACTTTCACTTAATATTTGAAGCTCTCATAGTCAGTGCACTTTAATGCATGTATCGTGGATGTTGTAAGACTATTGTCTTAATGTTTACAGTATATGTTTGTGTTCATACATACTAAGGAAAATGAACTATTCCGTTGGCTTTGGTATACATCTTGTTGAATGTGTGTTGTTACTTTCTTTCATGATCATTGTAAATTTGTGAACTATTTCGTAGGTTAATAAATGATTCTTCATATGCTCATTTATGTCTTTATTGGGATAGTACTATTATCTTCAATCTAAATTCTCACTTTCTCTCTTCTCATCCATGAAATTACCTTATATACATTGCAATTGCATGCTTCAAAGTGTCAACTTACTTACTTGTTTCAAAGGTTGTTTGCATGCTCTCTTATGTTGTTTATTGCATCCAAGGAAAACATTTAAGTTATGGCAGTCAGGCCTATTATCCATATGGGGCTCCTAATCCAAACCGTTTTAGGTTTAATTGGGATTTCATACTAAGGAGACCCCCTACTATTGGCGATATCTAGCACTGTCAACATATTTGGCACTAGAATGAAGGGCAAATGACAAGATGATCCCATGAACTGTGTTTTGAATCTATCATCTTAAATTGATTCCTCCCAAATCGAAATCCTAAGATGTTTTTTAAAAGTGGAAATCTTACAATCCTCATAGAACTAATTTGTGACTTGTCACATATGAAGTTTATTGGCGAGGATGGAATATCCATAGATGAGCATACACTTTAGTTTCTTAAGTATTGTATGTTTCATGAAGTGGATTCTGAGGTTGTTTCTTGTAGATTATTCATCCTCACCTTTGAAGGTCACACTTAGAAATGGTGTTATACATTACCATCTGCTTCTATTCATTCCTTTGAGAAGCTTGTTAAGGATATTCATGAAGCTTTTGGCAGGTATGATTATCGTGATGTATATATAAGGATCAATCAGCTTAGAATGAAACTCATGAATCATTAGAGGATTTCCTTAATCGATTTATTCACCTTTTCTATGAATTTTCCAAAGACTATGTTGATTTGGATTTCATGAGTGAGAAATTTCATTGTTTGGTTCTAATATCCATGAAGCAATTTGAATCAAATTCTCCTGATGATTTTTCTCTTCCAACTTTTCTTGATCATGAGGCACCTCCATTCTTAGAGGAGGAATATATTATTCCTTTTATTCCTTACCCTCCACCTTTCTCATTAACAAAAAAATAGGTTCCTCGTGTTGAGGCTGGAGTTGAGAAATCTGAAAACCAAATTGTTGATTACTTCCTCCAACATTCATCCTCTTCTCGTGAACCAATTTTCATTCAGCAAAGCTTTCATGGTTCTCATGATTCCATTGAATCTAATCCCCTGATCCTTCAAGAAACTAGTATGATTTATCTTAATCTTGAATAAAATTCAAATGAAAGTAGTTTTTATTCAAGGGACACCTTTCATCCACTGTCATTTACACCTCATGACCCTTTGTACCTTGATTCGATCAATCAATCCACTCCACCAGTGATTACCCAATATACTTTTGACCCTCAATTTGCTGGTTCATGTTGTGATTAGGACCTGGGTACAAGGTCACTATATCTCACAGGTAGAGGAGAAAAAGAGTGAATATGCTTTCCATATTCCTTCCCTATTTCAGATTCCTGCATGTCAAAATCATGATCAATAATCTTGTGATCTTGATAACCAATAAAATGATATAAAAGTCCTTCCTAAAGTTGAGACCTCGTATAGACATCACCTTGGCGTTCATGTTTCTCTTGATATAATAAGTGATGGGTGCCCAAGCACATTCGATGATATGTTACCTCCTTAAGAAGGCATGGATTTGCAAGGCTTTGATATAGTTATTAAGTATCCTTCTCATAGTTTTCAAACTCCAGTTTGGATTGGGATAATCATTAAGTTTAGGATTCTGTTGAAATTCCTCTAATCTATACATCATCAATTACCAAACTAGGTGTTGGCTTGTTGGGACCTGACCTAGGTTCGGATTTGAGTTAGCCAAACAAATCCCAGTACTACTGGCCCTTTCGGCAACAGTTCGTGGAGCGTGGACTGAGCTCTCACCCAAAGTAGTATGAGAGGGTGCTAGAACCAGGTTTCTGCACCCTAGACATGTCTGATGAGTTTAAGTGGTCCGGGGTTCACCCCTGCGTGGATGTTGCTATGCGCGCTTACCTGTACCTCGTAACCTGTGATACTACATTCGCATAGCCCTATTCGGGGGCTAGATGCTGTTATTACCCAAGTTTTTACTAGTTCACCATTAGTTGATTAACTCATCTTACTTGTATGTGTAAAGTATACTTAGCATTATAAATCATTCATACCAATGCATGCAGCAAATAAGCAGTGTAATTGCAATTTATATTAACAAATAACAACTCAAGGATAGATACACAACATTAAGATAAAACTTCTCTTTATTATTCTCTTTCTTCGGTTACAAACTCAACTCCTCCCTACACACTCAACTGCAAGGGTCGCACACTTAGCTATGGACTCTGCTAGGCCTCTGCGCACTCAGCTACAAGCCTCTCCCTACTACTATGACCCAAGACGCACTTAGACTCTTCTTTTATGCTTCACTATATTATTCTATCCATTAGAATCTCTTCCTTTTATTCTTTGTCCTCTTACAACTTAGAGCCTCGCTCTATTTATACAATCTCATGGTCCGCAGACCATGGGTAGGCTGAAATTACATTCAAACTTAGAGCATATAGCCCTATGACTCTAACATACATTCTGCGCCCGCAATTCGCTGGGATTTACAATAATATTACTCAAAACTTGGGCTTTGAGCCCCAAAACATGCTGTGGGGGGATTCCATGCCCAACATGCCCCCAAGAAAAACATCGTGACTCACCCTCGAGTCACTCTGTTGGCGCGACGATCTTGGCGTGAAGTCCCTCCAACTGGTCCTGAATGGTTTTGATGTTTGCAGTGCACTGAGTTGCTGCTTGCTGAACCTGCTGCATTCTCTCTTCTAAGAACTCTGTTTTCGGCGTGCTTCCCTACATTTGTGCATGCATCCCCTGAATCTGTGCAAGCTTTCCTTCAATATTTATCATGATTGTGAAGGCCTCATCAATCCATGGCTGGATGTGCTCTTTGAGGACTGCTTCCTTATGGCGTGTTGCGTCCACCTGTTCTTTTAATGCCTTTGCTCATTGCATCCTCGCAAGGCACTCAGTGAGGACTATTGTCTGCACAGTCCCTCTAATGTTGTCGTACTACTACTAGATTTCGCGTGCTTCTGTCTCCAGCCGCTGGACATTGGAATCCTCGTGCAAGGTCATGAAGACCTCAAGCGCCTATTCCAACATGTTGGTACAGTTGTGCACTGCACCTCCAATCTCTTCCATCCCTGCTACTCTCCCCTTTTCTTCCATAGATAACTTATTGTAATGTGAATTCCTCGAGGACATGCATACTGGACCCATTGCTTACTTATCCTTCTTCGGTGTCGATGTCTGTGGTGATTTGCGGATCTCTGTCACAACCCCAGTGCCTTAGGGAACATCCTGTAGAATGGGTGTCTACGCGGCCTTGTCGGTAGTTACCTCATCAATTCCCAACCCATCCTTAGTGGCGGTCATCACCGCTACACTATATGATGTCCCTTGCGAACATAGGGGCTCAATTATTGCTCAGTTCTCAACAATCTATGCTCTGCTCATTCGCTCAATTCTCAAATGACCGAGTGTTGTTTGCTGGCTAGCCCTATGATTTTTATAGCACTTTCTGAATTCAAATTCAACCTTCCCCCCAATTTTGTGTCCTTGATTCTTTTTTGGCGGCAGATTTTCCCAAATCTTGCCCCTAACTCATGTCTTAAATGCTTGTTGCCAGCTGCATTTGGTCTCAAATTGTGCATCCCATCATGAACAGTGATCTGAACTCTGCAATATCGTGCAGCTCCCAGGAAGAATACTTTATAGTCCTGCACTCCCTTTCAACTGCCTAAAGCACTAAGACTATTCTTCTGATGGCTAGTTAGGTGGTTGTACCACCTGTGCGGGGCTCCATCCCGTCCTCCAGCATGGTTCACAGAGAATCCCCCTCTGTCATCGTGGTGATCGGCAGAGCGCACTCTTTTATTGGCAATGCACTACCCTGGTTACTATGTTTGGCGATACGTGGTCCCAACCATGACATCAGACTAACCAATTCTCGGCGATAGTCCTCCAATTCATCAGTATGAGTAGATGCACCTTGCCTTGCCATCCTTGGTGTATCAATGAGAAACACTTCCTTTATTTCGTTTTCCCATCTCATGACCTTTGCGTCCATTAAAGAGCTTTTCTCCCTTAGTCGTACCCAGTCTTTTTCAATTTCACGAAGTCTAAGTTTTCCCCATCGAATTTCTTCCTGACGTCTTATATGTTTTGTTTTGCATAACTATGTGATCTCTTAATTCTGGTCTGCGTGGATTGTTGTATCTAATGTGATGTTATGCGGAACTTGACTTCGCATGCTCCTTAGAGATTACAGCCCCTGCTTTATACTTTAGCTTCAAAATTTTTCTTGTGGTTAGAGTTTTGCACATGGTCCCGTAAGCCCATAGAACTGCTAGTATGCATAGGTCCTAGTCAGTGCATCTCGCATGGTGGGCCGTGTTCAATACTTCGTACACCTTGTCAAAGGCTTCCCCGTGTATAATCTTTGGTGTGCTTGGTATTATCATGCTTCATCTATCACACTCTCATATTGCTTGCTCCTGCTTGTTGTCCCTGTTTCTTATCGTGGGGACGGTGTGTGTTCACGCAAGTTGCGTACCATACACCTGTACCCATTTGGAGAGGTGGGTGCACACGCTGCTTCGTCCATCATGCCCAGCTTCCATCCATAGCTAAGGCTTTCCAAACCGTATAACCATCCTTCTTCTGTAGTCGTGCTAGTTCTCAAAGCTTCTTTGATGCGTACCCACCACCTTGCGGGTGTAGCACGCAGTGCCCATCTCAGAGCTTCAAAACGCTGTTCTTCTAGTACTTCACTTTCAAATTTGTCTAGGAATTCATCTACCGATGTCAACCCATTATACATGGGTAGATCCCTTGCCTCTTTTGCTAACTAGGGTAGTGACATTATCATCATGTTGCAATTGAGCATGGTTACCTCGTGTAACTGGTTCTACCATCGTTCTACTTCTTCGTCTGAATCCGAAGTGCAGGAGCTGTCAAGCTCCCACGAAATCCTACCTTCTACTATTGGATTCACCCAATCCTACTCTTGTGTGATTATCTTGTAGATAAAGTCAATATTGTCATCACTATCATCACCGCGCACCGGTTCTATGTAACGCGATCCTTCCACAGGGTCTAAAGGTATCACTACGTGTAGTGTTTTTTTTCTCAAAAATTATTTTGCACTTCCTTAGGTTTATCACTCTATTCATATCAGTGGACCAATCTATCCCCAATAGCATAGGATAGGGATTATTTTCATCAACAATCTCTATAACTTTGAAATCGGCTATCGCACTTGCACCTTCGATATCTACCATTTTTTCCTGCAATCTTCCCACCGGTAGGATCTTTTGCCAATTCTCCATTCGTAATTGAATAGGGTATCATTGAAATGTGGGCCTGCCCATGCACTCTCACGTCTACTTTGGTATTACGTTCGCTTTTGATCCTAAATCTAGAATCACTTGATCCATTTCATACTCCCCAATTTATGCAGTCAATCTCATCTCTCTTCTCGTTCACGTTGTCTGCTTCTCAAGCTTCCGGAGTACATGTGGTTCTCATAACCTAGCACACCTAGTGATGAGTTCCTGTATTCCCTTAATAGCCTTGGTGTCATGCAGCAGCTTCATGCATGTCTCCAGAAAAGTAGTAAGCATTGACGGTTCCATCTCTGGTTCTATTTTGTCCTTACTACCTGAAGTGGAGGCCTCCGTGAAGCTCTTCTTAGCTTCCATGAATGTCTCCTTTGCATGCTCCAAATCAAACTATGGTTCCTTTGTAGGAGCCTTGTGACCCCAAGAGCTTTCTTCAGGTTGCTTACCCTTGTCATCTCCTATCGTAATAGCACTTCAGAGCATGATGTCTACATTTCGGTCCTCCTCATATAGCTTAGACCTCATCATTTGTACATTCCGAGACGGCAGAGGCTAGAGTATTCCTTTATTGCACAACCTCACTAGCAGTGTGGGGCAGTCTTTTGTCTCATGATCAAACTGGGTAGAATATAAACGTGATGCTCTCATCGGATTTGTACAATCAAGGGCCTAATGCCCCGACCCTCCGCATTTGTAACAAATCAACTGTCGGCAACCCCTTCTTGGTCCCATTCCACCTCGACCTCATCTACGCCCTTGAAATCTATCATGTGCCATCCCTGCATTTGGATCGAGGGCTCGCGTTTCTGTTTGCACTCTATATGCAGGAGTCTAGTCGATCATCAACTCGTAACTTCTAGAGGTGCACTCATCATGGCCTACCAACTTCCAGAAATCATAGAACAACTGGTTGGACGTCTGCGTATACTTTTGTAATAGAAGACAATTATCTGTAGCATGTTTTCCTCTTATTTGACAAATCATGCACCATAATGCAGGCGCCGCACTCAGTCCTACTTGTTCCTCTGGTCTCAATGGCATCGACCCTCCTCTTTCCAAATAGTTCACGAAGATTGGACAATGGTCCTTGTCATGCCCCTGGACTTTTCATTTTATGCACCACATCTCCTCGTGCACCTCTGGGTGAGTTGTCCTATCCCGTTTTAAACTCTACATTTCCAGACATAAATTTTGCAGTTGTATGGATTTGTTCGACTCCCTGGCTAGGATCTTATATTAGGGTCTCGTGTAGCCTCATTGCTATTTCCAAGGCTTCGACCTAAGTAGATATCTTATGTTGTGACAGCGCGGTCTTTAGATGTGGTGTTAGCATTTCCACAAACCATGCACGGTGTTGTCCATCTATCAAAGTCATGTTGGCTTCATGAGTCATACTCTTTAGTCTCTGATCCAGATCCCAGGGAGTCTCACTTGGAAGCATCGCAATTTCCTTAAACCTGATAATTGACTGCATCTGTGATTTTGGCCTGCTAAGTTCCATATTTAGCGTGGTCTGGATATCTGCGATCCCTGCATTTGGATGGTCATTAGAATGCTTAATGTACCATGTTAATGCATGATCCTGCAATATGCTTACCAGCGTTGCCTTCTTTATATTGTCATCCACGACTCCTTATGCTTCCCATACAACCTTTACCACAAACCAAAATTGGTCTGGATCTTGGTTCCCTACTCCCCTAAATATCACTAATTTTATTGCACTCGCCATATTAAACTATGGTGGTAGGGGAGGTGGTGTGGGTGAAGTTGGAGGTGAAGATGGTGAGACCGGTGGCGGTGTAGGTCGGGGTGGTATGTGTAGAATTCATTGTCTTATTAGACTGATCGCGCTTCTCGGAGAAACTCTCATGAGCTCCTCCTCCTTTTCCCGCAGAGGTGAAATCAAGGGACTAGTCTCTAATTCTTCACTACTTCCGTTTCTATAGATCCTCCCACTTCACGTTGCCCCAAAAATCAATTTATCTGCATAACCCACTTTTCACTCAGCAGCATTTTAATCCAAGTGTTCAAAGATTTAATGTACTTACCTCGTGTTCCTTTAAGGAAGCATCATTCCACCTTGTTGTACCTGACGGTCGTATCTACCGCGAACTCAGTGATAAATCCTCCTATAATTCGATCGAATTAATGGTCCACATTACATGAGATCTTATCTTCCGATGCTTCTAGTCTACACACCAATTTTGGAGTCCACACAATTGGTTTGTCAATTTTATACCTTCCCTGACCATCTGCTAGCTTCACGATCCACTCATACAACTCAGAGGGGAAGGATGCAAAGAAAATTTTGTGAATTTCTATATATAAGTAGTGCTCTAACCACTATTCCTTTGATACTCGCAGATTCCGATTTTCCTAGACCGCGAACTCGTGAATTTTTCTGTCCAGCCAATTTTCAATTTATTTCTTTGACAGATTCCAGTGACATGACATCAAACATCCCTTATGTAGATCATGGTCCTGGCAACGAAACTGTTTTTTCACCTGTTGGGGCCTGAACAAGGTTTGGAGTTGAGTTCGCCAAACAAATCCCGGTACTATTCGCCCTTTCGGCAACAATCCGCGGAGCGCAGACTGAGGTCTCACCCGAAATAGTATGGGAGGGTGCTAGAACTAGGATTTCGCACCCTAGAGATTTCCGATGAATTTAAGTGGTCCATGGTTTGACCCTGTGCACACGTTGCTATGCACTCTTACCTGTACCTCGCAGCCTGTGATACTGCATTCACGTAACCCTGTTCAGGGGCCGATGCTGTTATTACCCAAGTTTTTACTAGTTCACTGTTAGTTGATTAACTCAGCTTACTTGTATGTGTAAAGCATACTTAGCATTATAAATCATTCATACCATTGCACATAGTAAATAAGCAGTGTAATTGAAATTCATGTTAACATATAACAACCCAAGAATAGATACACAGAATTAAGATAAAACTTCTTTTTATTATCCTCTTTCTTCGGTTACAGACTCGACTTCACCCTGCGCACTCAGCTGTAGGGGTCCGTGCACTCAACTATGGACTCTAATAGGCCTCTGCACACTCAGCTGCAGATCGTCTCCCTATTACTACGACCTAAGAAGCACTTAGACTCTTCTTTTATGCTTCACTATCTTATTCTATCCATTGGATTCTCTTCCTTTTATTCTCTGTCCTCTTACAACTTAGAACCTCACTCTGTTTATACAATCCCATGGTCTGTAGACCATGGGTTGGCTGACATTACATTCAAACTTAGGGTGGACAGCCCTATGACTCTAACATATATTCCTCGCTCACAATTCGCAAGGCTTTACAATAATATTACTCAAAAATTGGGCTTTTGAGCCCCAAAACATGTTGTGGGGTGATTCCATGCCCAACACTAGGTATGCCATTATTTAACCATCCTTCTGACTAAATTTATGTTGATTCAATTGATATTTATCCTCCTCGTGATATGCTCTTGCATTCGCCTCCCTACCATCATCAAGGAATTGTCCTGGGTGACAGTGGATGTTCAAATGATCTTATTGAACATAACATGCATATTGTTTTGTTGTTTTTGCAGGCTGATATGAGTACCAAGGTTGTGGATTTTGAATCAAATCCATTTGCAACTCATGTCTCCCCTCCTGAGTATTTTTATCTTTTGTCACCTTTAGCACACTATTCATTGTACCCAAATGTGTTTGATGAGCCTGCTATGCCAACAATTTCTTTCAATCCTTTAGATACTTACCCTGTTGGTTTTGATTACAATCAAGTACAAGATGGCGTGGTTTCAGAATTAGAAGATGAAAAGATTGAATCCTTTGTTCATGATTTGTTTAATTTCCAATCTTTCATAGATCAAGAGGAATATGTTACATATGTTTAAGGAATCCCTCCAACTGATTCATCTAGATTATTTATCCATGAAGAGTTCAATATGATAAATATTAAATATGATCAATTTAGTAGCATTAACAATTTTGATGATCTATCATCTCAAAATTCTAGGACTTGTCGGGAATTTGAGGCATTTAAGCTCTTGTTGTTGGTTATGCTAGGTTCTTGTGATCCTGATGAGATCACTAAAATAGATTAGATTGAGATTTTCTTGCTTAATTATTTCCTTAGCATTGTTTCATTGGATGTGAGCTCACTCTTGAAGTATTTTCAACATTTTCAAGTTAATTCTTTTAATATTTAAGAAAGATTTTGTTGGGAACGAGATCCCCCAAGGGTAGTTTTGGGGCTAAAAGCCCATTTTTTGGGTCAAATTTTGTAATAAATTTGTAAATTCTCCACATTTTGTGGTCGTGGGGCACGAAGATGTCATGAATCATAAAGGGTTATCCACCCTTATTTTTGTAAAGTAAAGTAGACTGTAAAAGATCTACCCATGGTCCGCGCACCATGAGATTGTATAAAAAGAGCTAAGTAAGTAAGCTCTAAGTAGTGAAGACGAGTTCAGTTAAGTCTTATAGAGTCATAGCTATGAAGTAAGTGTTGGCATTATGATACATATGTTGTACTTGATGGCAACCCACTCATCTCAGATGATAAATTATAGTGCAGAAAAGTTCACGGAATTTTATGCAGAGAAAAGTTTATTTCATGTGGAGAAAAGTTCACGAAATTTTATGCAAATAAAATTTTATAAAATTTTATTTCATGTGGAGAAAAGTTCACGTAATTTTATGTAGAGAAAGGTTTATTTCATGTGGAGAAAAGTTCAGGGAATTTTATGTAGAGAAAAGTTTATTTCATGTGGAGAAAAGTTCACACACTTTCATGGTTGGTTCATGGTATTTGTCCGACAGTTTTTGATCCTATGGTTTTGGTCCGTGGTATTGCATCCAAAAGTGTTGACCCCAAGTATTGGGTTCATGGTATTGTTTTATTATGGTTTTGGCCCATGGTATTGGTCCATGATTTGAGGAAGAGCTTGCCTATATAAAGCAAAGGAGATCATTTGGCTTGTGTATGCTTTTGGGTTGAATATCTTAAGATCTGAAATATTGGGCTATTGTTTCAAAAGCTCGATTTATATGAAAGTGAAGTGGAAAGAGAATCTGTGAAGGGTGATCTCTCAAGCACTGCAGCTACGGAAGTGCGGAGACGCCAAAGGAGACGCCACAGAGGCGCCACAGAAGGCGCAGGGCGGAGACACCATAGGAGACGCCACAGAGGTGCCACAGAAAGCGCAGTGCAGAGACGCCACAGGAGATGCCACAGAGGCGCCACAGAAGGCGCAGTGCAGAGACGGCACAGGAGACGCCACAGAGGCGCCACAGAAGGCGCAGTGCGGACACACCATAGAAGGCGCAGTGCGGAGACGCGACAGAGTCGCCACAAAAGGCGCAGTGCGGAGATGCCACAGGAGACACCACAGAAGGTGCAGTGCGGAGGCGCCACAGAAGGAGCAGTGCGAAGATGCCACAGGAGACGCCACAGAGGCACCACAGAAGGTGCAGTGCAGAGACGCCACAGAGGCGCTAGAGAAAGGGAAATTGCGTATCTGTCTTAAGATCTTTTGTTGACTGGTTTTTTGTTGATAACGTGTTCTGGGTTTAGTTTACTGCTATTGTGGATCTGGTTATCTAGGTGACTTACTGGTACTTGATGATCATTTGATGTTTATGGATCCAGTTTGAAAATTTATGAAAAGTGGTCCTTGAAAGAAAAGAAGTAGGGGGGTTGTAGCTCCCTTCTAGGAGAGACGGGAAAACGAGAGAGAGTTGTAGCTCTCTGCAGGTTGCAGCCTGTGTACTGGTAAAGGACTGCACCAGTACCAGACCATTGTAAAAGGAGTTTCTAATTTGAAAGAAGATAGAGACATATTGCAGCAGGTGGTTTTCACCCACATTGGGTTTCCACCTTATATCTGGTGTTCTTTGATGTGACTGTCTGTTTTTTGTTCATGCTCATTATTTTATGGTACTGATATGCAAAAATAATTCAGAGTGTAAATAAGGAAGATTTGGTAAAAGGACTAGATAATACTGATTCACCCCCCCCTCTCAGTATTATTTTCAACAATCAATGAGCTTGATAACGAACAGGAGATGGCGACTCCACAGATCAATCA
>APFE030851392.1:0-17303 GCA_000404065.3 Pinus taeda | reverse complement strand
GGTAGGCAACACCATACATTCACTCCTTAGGGAAGGAGAATACTCTACAAGCCATATGCTTGTTCATACAAGAATACTTCTCTTCATATCTCTCCATGTGGAGTCTCTAGCCTCTATATAGGCCTCATACATACAATACCATGCATCATTACCATGGTTTCCTCATACCATCAACTAATACCATGGGCCCCTTACATTATTATTAACCACTTGTGGTCCCTTACATGACATTGGTTAACCACCTTATTTATTACTATGGCCCATCCCATTATTACATTATTACCTTGGGTACCTCCCTCGGTACCCCCTATTACCCCCCTAGGAATATAACAAAGAGAAACAGGTTGGAGCATGAGAGGTTGGAGAAGTTGGTTTTCATCTACTACAAACTTTGAATGCTCACAAAACAAGTGCAACCAAAGGATACAGATCCAATTTTATTGGATACTATTGATTTACAGTCTGATTGGGTTGTGGAGGAGGAGGCCCCTGATTTGAGTTGGCTTGAGGAAGAGACTGAGGATCTCTCTAGTTTGCCATCCCAAATGGAGACTCCAAATACACTTGCCTCACAGTTGCTTCAGTCTTCCGATGTTACCACTAGCTCCACGAGGGCTTATTTTAGGCGTGGTCGTCCATGAATGATGAGACTCAAGATTGTTATGAGACAATCATTTATCATTTATGACATATGTATTTGAATTTTGAACTTGCTGACATTTTTTTATTTTAATTATGGAATCATGAGTCCTTGTCTTATTCAGTATCCAAGTGTTTTGCTTTAAAAAAATCGAATATGTTATGTTGTACTTTTATAGATATGAGATGATGGTATGAATCATTGCATATATTGTCGTTTTTGTAGCTTATAAGGATTGAAATTGTTACTAGTTTCTTTTTTGTGCTTAAAATTTACCACATTTTAAGTTTTTTTTGTATTTTGACGAGTCTTATACGAATCTTATAAGGGTCGTTCTCGAGTCTTATACGAGTTGACAAGTCAATGCCGTGACGAGTCTTATACGAGTACGAGTCGTGCAACATTGATTTTGACCCTGCTCAATGGAATTCAGGATTTGACCTAAAAAAAGAGAACAAATATTATATTGATCCATTTCAGATAATACCTCCCCATTTTGGGAGGTTTTCATTCCCCAAAAGCTTTACTTTTGAAGGAGATGAGGAAAAATTTCTGGAACTTTCTCCCTAGAGATCCACTTTGCCTTCACTGGTAATTGCATTTTTAGGCCAATCTACCAAAGTTTTTGCTGACACTTTTTGGTCATTTCAATCTTTTTTTGTAGAACCATATATTTTGCTAACTCTACCTATGCATCCAATCCCAAGTCTTCTATTGATGGTAAGACTTTCCCTTCCTTTTCCTCATTGAGCTTGGATGGCTCATAGAGTTCCAAATTCTCTACATTTACCATTGAGTAAATGTACATGCATGTGGGTAGACTAACTCTATAAGCATTGTTGCCTATAGTTTCCAACAACTCAAAATGCCCATATCTTAGGGACTTGGTTTTCTTTCCAGGCCACTACAACCCTTTTTGTTCAAATGAGCTAGACATTATCTCATACTTTGAGGGTTTTCTATGTCACGTATAGATCATGCTTGGCCTTGTACTCTTCCTATGACTCCTTTGGCTTCTCTTGTACTTGCAATAGATTTGTCTCAACTCTCATCTTATCTATAAAATTTTCGACCTTTAGCACCTCCACTATGTCATCTTCCTTCTCTCACCCATGTTGCCTATATGCAACATCTAGTAGTGAAGTTGGCCACTGGAATATCCCAAAACAAGTTTCAAAAGGAGACTTGTTGGTGGAAGTATGGACCGCTCTATTATAGGAGTGTTGAATAGATCAAATTCTCATTTAGGTGCTAGGATGCTTCTAACGGTAACCCCTCAAAAGTTATACAAGGTTCTTGTTCATTTCTTATGTTTTCCTTTTTGTTTGTGGTTGGAAAGCTATAGATCTCTTCAATTTTGTACTCTGTCTTCTCCCACACTATAGTCTAAAATGAATTGAGAAATCTGGTATCACTACTATTAGAAATGATGCTTCTTAGTATCCCAAAGTGCACCCAAACCTTTCAGAGAAAAATCTTGTTACCTTTTCTCCTATGATGGTATTTTCACGAAGTTTGGGATGCACACCTTACAAAAACTCTCCACTACCACAAAGTCATAGTCATGCCCACGACTATTTCATTGCAAACCAACCCAATCTCAAGGGCGATACCTTCCCATGGCCATGTAGGTGCTAGCAAAGGATTGTACAATCTTTGCTTTCTATTATTGGGTTTATTGGTACAACAAAGTATGCATCTTTTCATCAACCTAGCTACTTTTTCTTGCATTTATGAGTTGAACTAGTACACGTAACTTTGCAAATTGGTTATTGTTTTCTCTAACACTAAAATGACCTACAACTTTAGAGGTGTGAATCCAAGTTGCATGAAGTGCCGAAACGTTTCAAAGTTTCCAAAATGTGTATGTTTAGAAACATCACTTCCCAAAAATGGAAACGTCGATCGAAACGTCATATATATATATATATATATAGAAATTTATAAGTGAATAACACATTATCTTGCAAGCAAAAAGGGAATAAGACCCATAGATGACAATTTAGAAGGAAAACCAAGTCTATAATAACTTTCATAGATGATTACATGATTGTCGAGTTTTAGCCAAGTTTCGAAGTTTCAGGTATGGGTATTGTTGTTTTTCCACGATACTGGTGTCTAGAATAGAACCATAGAATCTCTGACGCTATCAAACCAAGAATCACAACGATAATACTTTGCTCAACAGAATATAAACAACAGCAAATCTACTAGTGCACAAAATATGGACAACTTTTTACGCAATTTTGTACAATAACCCAACTTTGTTATATTAATCAACATATAATACAACAGTCTAGGGCTCCCGTACCAAAGATAATGGCCCTCATACATCCACTAGTACAAGAATACAAAACTGGGGCTTGGTGTCAATCCATCGACAGCCAATCTACCCTCAACATGATACTTTGACTATCTGGCTGATGTAGTCGACTCTCTCAGCTCCTCTCGGTCGTACTCAATACCTGTCGGGTCCTTCAGCTCCCAACCTGCAGCTCCTGCCTCTATCAACGCTCCAAATCCATCTGGCCACTAAACCTCAACTATCAATCTACTCACTAGTTGTGCCTTAGTCCACAAGGGCACAACACATCGAGACTCCCATCGAGTTGTTCACAGCTCCACTTGTGAACAACTCTCGCTCTGCCCACTGCTGCTCCTCATCTACTCAGGGACTTCAGCCCACTATGGTCTTCCTGTGTTGCTCTAATGAAGACCAACATAGAGCATGGAGGTCTGCCACCTATCACTGCAAGATGTCCATCTCCCACAATGAACACAGGCTAGGAGGACTGCCCATCATCTGTTGTAAAATTCCTTCTCCACATACAAGTCTAGGGTTGCTCAACTACTCCTTTGGTTCGTCAACCCTTGAGCTCAACAACTGCCACTCTAGCAACCACCTAGGTCCATGAAGATGGTGCACACTGGGCTCCAACTTGAACATTATCACGCTATCCTCCTATAGACCATATATGTCCAATCCACTATCCACACTTCGTCCACTCTCACGTTGCCCTCCAACAAACCACGAGTGACCAATCCTTGTTGTAGCATCTACTCCTAGTTAGGGCATCCAACACCTAGGAAACCCTTCCATATGGCTGTTAACAAACTTCCAAACTGTACTCTCCTAGGAAATCATCCACTAGCATCAATTCAACCTTAACACATCAATACAATACATACCTAGCCTTGCTCAGCTTCTGCGTCACCCTAGTGCAATCTGCTACACGCTCAACCCTCACCCACACTGGCTACACCTGCGTTTCCTGCACTTGCACGTTCCTACACTCGCGCATTCATGCACTCACGCTATTCGCACTCGAACTGGCTTTCTTGATGTGTAGACTATGAAAGATGCTTCTTGGACGTGTTAAATGACTCTCCTCCACCTTATATTTATACACAATACAAGGGCTCCATCAAGTCAAATGTGTGGGCTTGAAAACTTGTCACAAGGTCTCTAAACGCCTAGATGACCTTGTCCAAACCTACACATTAACCTCAAAAATTAATATCTCCTCATAGACAACTCGGATTTCGATGATTTTCATTGCGTTGGATTCGTCTTAACGTCCTCTATCATCTCCATCCATCACATATCCAAATCGCGTCATAGTTTTGGCCCAACAACTTTGGATGCAAATCCCAGGCTTGGGTTTCAAGCCCACAAGGCCACTTGTAGAGCTCCTTCCTCCAAACCCTCGATCCTCAAGGCTTGGAGTACCTCCCAAGCTACAAATATCAACAAGTACGGTCTGAAACGTCGGGTTCCCAGAAGTTTCATGCAACATAGGTGTGAACCTATCTGAAAAGTTGTGTTAATTCACCTTTAGGCACACACAACTTACCAATCTTGGAGAAAGCAATTTGCCTTGTTTCCTTCTTCAAGAAATTAACATTAAGACAAGGAAACAAAAGTAGGAAGCATGTTCAATTTGGCTCTCTTTATCATAGTAATATTCCAGCCACCAGCAATAGTTGTGCAACTGGTAAATTGATAAAAATGCTTAGTAAATTGAAAAAAGTGCCTCCCCGCATGGATCTACAACTACTTAGTGGGCATATGCATCCAAAAGAAAATGAAATTAATGGCATTGATCTCATTAATTTAATAATGTCTGATAACAACGACTACATTGTTTGTCGGATTAAGGAATTGGGCCCAACGAACGTGTTGAAAATTAGGATTAGGTTTATGCTTGAGAAACAATGTTTAACAGGCATAAGCCATATGGATACTATGACCGCCTTTGTTGGGAAATCAAACCAGATTCTTCAAATTCAATGACACAATCAAACCAAAATACGAGGTATAAAAAGGCAAACTGCGAATGTTAATGATAATGATGAGGCTCAGGCAGTTACGGGTAATGATCAATCTACAGGCAGACAAGTGCATCATATTTGTGGATTTATAAGAAACCTGGTTTGTGTTGTTACAGAACGAGCAAGCCAGAAAAGTATCACCCACAGAGCAGCATGGGCACCATATTCCACATTTTCCTGCATATGTAATCAAACCTCCGCGGCATTCAACAAACTTGGTGGTCAATTTACAAATATGGTTGTACCTCTACTGGTATCACTGCTGCAAATCTGGGAACTTAGTGATCAGCTTGGGAACATTGTCGTATCACCGTCGGTACCATGCCGCTATCCTTCAGACATGGTGTTCAGTTGGGAACATGACTATATCGCCATTGGTACCTTTTTCGCTTTTCAGATTTGGTGATGGCGAACATGCACTGACTAAAGCTCGCAAACTTTGATCACGATGTCTAGTGTAAGAAAGGGACATGACAGTACAAATCTGTATAGTAACGATTGTTGATTTTTGTAGCTTGGGAGGTACTCCAAGCCTTAATGATCGAGGGTTTGGAGGAAGGAACTCCACAAGTGGGCTTGTGGGCTTGAAACCCAAGCTTGGGGTTTTGCACTCATCGATGTTGGGGACAAAACCATGGAGATATTTGCACACGTGATGGATGGAGACGATAAAGGGGACAGCGAGGAGAATCCAACGCTTCGAGAATCGTCAAAATCCAAGTTGTCCTTAGTGAGTTATGAATTTTTTAAGTTAAGGAGTGGGTTTGCACAAGGAGAGTTAAGGTCGGCCAATTGTTATAGAGGCCTTATGACAGCTTGTCAAGCCCTCTTGGACGTTTTGATGGAGCCCTTGTATATGATATAAATACAAGGTGAGATGGTTTCATTTCAACACATCCAAGCTGCAACACAAAGCATAAAGGAGCTCGTTGAAGGAAGAAATATCTTTGTTTGGCCACAGATAGAAGAGGAGCACCAACGAAGAGGAAAAAGGCTTGGAGAAGCAATATTTCATGACAATTTGGGCATTGAATCTATCTAGCAGGAAGACCGAGTAAGGGAAGGCAGTACAGGACTGTTTTGGGTAATTTTATGTGTGGGTAATCCTGTGATAGAAGCTTGCAGGTCTGTACAGGATTCTGAAGGAGGGCCACAGCCCAAACAGAGGTTTGTTAGGTGTTAAAAGGGGCTGGAAATGGCCCAGAACTCTAGTGTATGGAAGGAGCCTATCATATGATGCAACCCGCAGTTGTTAGGAAGGCTTGAGTTGTAAATAGGGGCTGAATTGGGACTGGTGTCTTGCCCTAACTAGGCCGAGGTCAACAACAAAGGACAGACCCTCAAGCAGTGAGACGTAAGGTGTGTATTTTGCCTTGTGTTGGGTCTAGAGTTAGACCAGTTTGGATTATAATTATTGCAGCCTACGAAAGCCAAGGAGGGAGAGTTGACGTGGAGGTGAGAAGCCCTAACCAGTGAGCAGTTTCCACAGAAAAGATTGGTGATTGGATCAGATTCATATGCAGCGTGTGGGATCCGTGTGTTGGGGTTGTCTTGGGTGTTAAGAAACCCCAACTAGGAGCAAATCTCGCAGTGGAGTAATGGGTGTCCTAGGAGAGGACTGTCAGTGAAGTCTGTCAGCAGCCAAGAGGAGGTCTCCTAGATGATGGATGCACTAACTAGGAGCAGATGCTACAGTAAGTATTGGTCACTCGTGGACTATTGGAGGGCAGCATGAGAGTGGGCCAAGTGTGAATGTGGATTGAGCATTTATGGTCTACTAGAGGACAGCGTGATAGTGCCCAAGTTGGAGCCCGTTGTGGACCATCTTCATGGACCTAGATGGTTGCTAGAGAGGCAGTTGCTGAGCTCAAGGGTTGACGAACCAGAGGAGCAGTTGAGCAGCCCTATTGTGTGTGGAGATCTTCTATAGCAGATGATGGGCAATCCTCCTATCCTGTGTTCACTGTGGGAGATGGACATCTTGTAGTGATAGGTGGCAGCCCTCTGTGCCCTATGTTGGTCTTCATTGGAGCAGCGCAGGAAGACCATAATGCGCTGAAGTCCCTGAGCAGCTGAGGAGCAGCAGTGGGCAGATTGAGAGTTGTTCACAAACGGAGTTGTGAACAACTCGACGAGAGTCTCAATGTGTTGTGCCCTTGATGGACTAAGGCACAACTAGTGAGCAGATTGATAGTCGAGGTTAAGTGGCCAAATGGACTTGGAGCATTGATAGAGGCAGGAGTTCCAGATCGGGAGTCGAAGGGACAGGCAGGTACACAATATGACCGAGAGGAGCTGAGAGAGCGCGCTACATCAGCCAGATGGTCAATGTATCTTGTATGGGTAGATTGGTTGTTGATGGACTAACACCAAGCCCTAGTTTTCTGTCTTGTATCAGTGGATGTATGGGGGCCATTATCCCTAGTACAGGAGCCCTAGACTATTGCATTATATGTTGATTACTATAACGAAGTTGGGTTGCAAATTGTAAAAAGCTGTCCATATTTTGTGCACAAGTAGATTTACTGTTGTTTATATTCCACTGTGCAAAGTAGTATCAGTGTGATTCTTAGTTTGGTAGCGTCAGCAATTCTAAGATTCTATCCTAGACCCAAGATCGTGGAAAAACAACATGGTATTAAAGCATATCTGAGCTACTTTGAGGGACAATGAATCAGAGTGAGCACAGCGAAGCAACTCAAAGGGAGTTGTGGGTATCGAGATCATGGAGCAGAGAGGTCAGCTGAAGACATGGAGATGTGATCTTGACTGGCTTGGAATCGAGATTGGCTGGGAGTTCTGGTGGATTGGTGGTGAACCTGGTGAACAACAGTTTTTGTTGTAGGGCAGATTGTTGATCATGGACTTCTATTGATTTGTCATGGATGGTTAGGACAGCTCGAGGGTTTCTTTGGCTTAGACGAGATCAGGTTGATCGAGATGGCTTCATGTGATGGACTACAGATTGGCAGGCTAAGTCTTCATCGAATCGTGATGTTGCATATCCGAGATTGGAGGGATTTGCATGAGTGGTATTTGATCCAGGAGGATGAGTGCTTGCAGGACTGAGTGAGTGGAGATCGTGTAGGCTTAGAGGGAGTCTAGCCTCAGAGGGAGCAGCGCTATGGAGGTTTAGGATCTTCAGGTTCAGATGAGATGAGGAAGAGGCACCACCGAGATTGTAGGGTTCAATCTGCAAAGTATGCTGCAGTGATGGACACCAGATGGGCTAGTGTCGTCGGAGATGATGATGGTTACTTCCTAGTCTTGGAAGTACCTCCCTCACTAAGAGGGAGTGTTGATTTTTGTAGCTTGGGAGGTACTCCAAGCCTTAAGGATCGATGGTTTGGAGGAAGGAGCTCCACAAGTGGCCTTGTGGGCTTGAAACCCAAGCTTGGGGTTTTGCACCCATTGTTGTTGGGGACAAAACCATGGAGAGATCTGGACATGTGATGGATGGAGACGATAGAGGACAGCGAGAAGAATCCAACACTTCGAGAATCGTCAAAATCTGAGTTGCCCTTAGTGAGTTGTAAAAATTTTCAAGTTAAGGAGTGGGTTTGCACAAGAAGAGTTAAGGTCAGTTAGTTGTTATAGAGGCCTTATGACAGCTTGTCAAGCCCTCTTGGACATTTTGATGGAGTCCTTGTATATGATATAAATACAAGGTGAGATGGTTTCATTTTAACACATCCAAGGTGCAACACAAAGCATAAAGGAGCTCGTTGAAGGAAGAAATATCTCTATTTGGCCGCAGATAGAAGAGGAGGACCAGCGAAGAGGAGAAAGGCTTGGAGAAGCACTTTTTCAAGACTGTTTGGGCACTAAATCTATCTAGTAGGAAGGTCAAGTAAGGGAAGGCAAGACAGGACTGTTTTGGGTAATTTTATGTGTGGTTAATCCTGTGATAGAAGGCCACAGGTCTATACAAGATTCTGAAGGAGGGTCACAGCCCAAACAGAAGTCTGTTAGGTATTAAAAGGGGCTGGAAATACCCCAGGACTTCAGTGTATGGAGGGATCCTATCATATGATGCAACCCGCAGCTGTTAGTAAGGCTTGAGTGCTGTAAACAGGGGTCGAATTGGGACAGGTGTCTTGCCTTAACCAGACCGAGGTCAACAACAAAGGACAGACCCTCAAATAGTAAGTCGTAAGGTGTTTATTTTGCCTTGTGTTGGGTCTAGAGTTAGACCAGTTTGGATCATGATTATTGCAGCTTGTGGAAGCCAAGGATGGAGGGTTGACGTGGAGGTTAGAAGCCCTAACCAGTGATCAGTTTCCACAGTCAAGATTTGTGATTGGATCAGATTCATATGCAGCTTGTGGGAGCCACGTGTTGGGGTTGCCTTGGGTGTTATGAAACCCCAACTAGGAGTAGATCTTGTAGTGGAGTAATGAGTGTCCTAGGAGAGGACTGTTGGTGAAGTTTGTTGGCAGCCAAGAGGAAGGTCTCCTAGATGACGGGATGCCCTAACTAGGAGCAAATGCTACAACAAGTATTAGTCACTCGTGGATTGTTGGAGGGCAGCATGAGAGTGGGTCAAGTGTGAACGTGGATTGGGCATTTATGGTATGTTGGAGGACAGCATGATAGTGCCCAAGTTGGAGCCCGATGTGCACCATATTCATGGACCTGGATGGTTGCTAGAGTGGCAGTTGTTGAGCTCAAGGGTTGATGAACCAGAGGAGCAGTTGAGAAGCCCTCGACTTGTGTGGAGAAGGACTTCAACGGCAGATGATGGGCAATCCTCCTAGCCCATGTTCACTGTGGGAGATGGACATCTTGCAGTGATAGGTGGCAACCCTTTGTGCCCTATCTTGGTCTTCATTGGAGTAGCACGGGAAGACCATAGTGGGCTGAAGTCCTTGAGTAGTTGAGGAGCAGTAGTGAGCAGATTAAGAGTTGTTTACAAACAAAGTTGTGAACAACTCGGAAGGAGTCTCGATGTGTTGGACTAAGGTAATCAATGAATGAATTGAATTGATTTACATGAGCAAATGAAATTCAATAAGTAATACAGAGATATTTACAGAAATAAAAACATCAAGTTTCTATTAGGAAATAGAAACAACCAGTTTCGTCTAAGAAACTGCTAAAAAGATAAAAATAGAAACAACTAATAAGAATGAGCATTAAACACTAAATAGCATTATTCTAATACCCTCCCTTAATGCTCAATCTATTTACAACACCGATAAACCCTCTGAATTTTACAAACTTATCAGGACCAAGAGGCTTAGTGAACATGTTGGTGGGCTGCTCTGTTGTGGGAACATATCGCAACTAAACGGATCTGTCTTCAACAAGCTGGAGAATGTAGTGACAATGGGTTTCTACATGCTTTTTTCATTCATGAAAGACTGGATTCTTGGCTAGTTTGAGCACTCCCTAATTATCACAGAACAAGGGAGTAGGACCTGTCTAAAAAACATGCATATCCGCAAGCTTACATCAAAGCCAAACTGCCTCACAAGATGCCTTAACTACTCCCCGATACTCTGCTTCTGTTGAGGAGAGAGCCATTGCCTGCTGCTTCTTACTAGTCCAGGTGACAGCACCGGATCCTAGACTAAACACATACCCAGCTGTAGATTTACGATCATCAACCGAACCGGCCCAGTCAGAATCTATGTAACCACTGAGTATAGGATCGAAACTTCGAGTGTATAGAAGTCCATAATCAGGAGTGCCACACACATAACGCAGCACACGCTTTGCTGCTATCTAATGATCAGCCTTAAGAGCTAACATGAAGCGAGAAATGTAGCTCACTGCAAAACTGATGTCAGGTCTAGTGGCAGTAAGGTAGATGAGGCTGCCCACTAATTGCCTGAATAAAGTTTCATCCACAAGGGGTGAGGATGACTAAGTTGAAAGTTTGAGCCCTGGTTCCATGGGAGTCATGGCAGGTTTGCAATCCTGCATTCTGAATCTGTCCACAAGATTTCTGGCATACTTGGACTGAGAGAGAAAGATGTTGTTCTCAGTCTGCAAGACTTCAACCCCCAAACAGTAATGAAGAAGTCCTAAATCTGTCATATCAAAAGTGTTGCACAAATCCTGTTTGATCCCATGGATCAAATGTGTTGAGCTGCCAATAATGATAAGGTCATCCACATAGACAAGCACAAACAGAATATCATCACCAGTATGCTTGATATACAAGTTTGCATCAGATGGGCTCCGCTGAAAACCATGATCTGTGAGGTACTGATCAATTTTCATGTACCAAGCCCGAGGAGCTTGTTTTAGACCATAGAGTGCTTTGACTAATCTACAACCTTTATGTTCTTGACCGGAAACCTTAAATCCTGGAGGTTGCGTCATGTAGACTTCTTCCTGTAAGTCACCATTCAGAAAAGCACTCTTTACATCCATTTGATGGACTTTTCAATTGAACTAAGCTACTAAGGCAAGGACAAGCCGTATGGTACTCATCTTGGCTGTAGGAGCAAAGGTCTCCTCATAGTCAATGCCTTCCTTCTGTGAGAACCCTCGAGCAACAAGGCGAGCTTTATACTTGTCTAGGGTTCCATTTGCTTTGTATTTCACCTTATACACCCATTTGCAGCTAATGGGCTTTTTCCCTGCAAGAAGATCAAAAAGGGTCCAAGTATGATTCTTCTGAAGACTCTGGAATTTAGCTTCCATAGCCTGTTCCCACTCAGGTGTAACCTTAGCCTCTGAATAGGTTTGAGGGTCAAAAATACTATGCAAGTTAGCCATAAGAGCAAAATTTATTGCAGACTGTTGTTTGTTCTTATGTCTAGAAGTTCTACCTTCAAGGAGCTCATTATCCTGGAGATCACCAATGGTTTTAGCCCACCATTTAGGCTGGAGAGTAGAGGAACCAATATCAGGAGGAGATGGAGAAGGCTCAGGAACAATAGGAGCAGCAAGAGGAGGGTTATTTTCCGGAGGAAGCTCAGGTAGTGCATCATCAAACACTGATGCTGCATCATCCCTCCCATCAGGTGGACCTACCGGAAGAAGAACATTGTGAGGCTGATCCTCAGAACACTGCTCAGAAGGAGGAGACTGAAAGAATCCTCTATCTTCATCAAATACTACATCATGACTGAAGTTAAGACGACCAGTGGCTATATCTATCAACCTATAGACCTTGTGATGATCACTGTACCCTGTCATCATGAGTTTCTGGCTTTTGGAATCCAACTTAGAGCACTTAGCAACTGGAATCCAAACATATGCAACTGAGCCAAATACTTTGAGGTGACTGATCTTAGGCTTATGACCAGACCAAACCTCTTTGGGAGTCTTCCCCTTAACAGCCTGAGTAGGTGATCGGTTAAGAAGATAGACAGCAGTAAATACTGCTTCAACCCAGAATTTGTTCGGAACATTCCTGTGTTGTAACATGGAACGAGCCATTTCAACAACCATACGGTTGCGACGTTCGATAACATTGTTCTACTAAGGAGTGTAGGGTGTAGTTAACTGACGTTTGATGCCATGAGTATCACAGAAGTTGGAGAAAGCAAAAGAACAAAAATCCCCCCCCCCCCCCCGTTATCTGTCCTAAGAGTGATGATATTAAAACCAGAGTCTTTTTCAACTAAGGATTTAAACTTCTAAAAGATACTAAATACATCAGATTTATATTTTAGAAAATACACTCACATCTTTCTACTGAAATCATCTACAATAAGTAAAAAATATTTGCAACCAGTAATAGAAAATGTATGCATAGGACCACAAATATCAGCATGAATTAACTGGAGTACCTTAGTTGCGCGCCAAGATTCTCCATCCGTGAATGAAGACCGATGTTGCTTGCCAACTTGACAGGCACCGCATACTCCCAACTTCTGAGTCTAAATATCAGGTAACCCTGACACAAGTCCCTCCCGAGAGAGTTGAGAGAGATACTGCATGTTTAGATGCCCATATCGCTAATGCCATAGAGTGTTGACGGGAGAAACACGAGCTGCTAGAGCTACTTCTGGAGAATCTCCAGTGTCAAGAAGCTTGTATAGGCCATGATCTTCTAGGCCAACAACAACCGTAAGACGAGTGTCCCTGTCAATAATGGAGCACTTGTGTGCACTGAACACCACATCGAGCTGAGGAGAGTTCCTCATAATCTGGCTGATAGACAGCAAATTAATTTCCATACCAGGAACATAGTACACATTCAAGAAGATGAGTGTGCGCCCACCAGACTGGATCTGAATTGTACCTCTGCCAACCACTGTGTACTCCTCACCTCCACCGAATAATATGGAATCACTGAAAGATGAGAAGTCAATAAACCAGTCACGCCTGTGAGAGAAATGACGTGATGCACCAGAGTCAATGTACCAGGTAGAAGACGGGACATGATCTGAGGACCTCTTAGCCACAAAGGCATAAAAGGCAGATTCCTTCTCCTCGAAATGTTCTGCAATATTTGTTGTCTGATGAGACCCTCCCTGTTTCTTCTGTTCAGAAGCAATCCTCTGTCGGCAATCCTTCTTCATGTGGCCGAACTTGTGACAGTCATTACACTGCACATTTTTCTTCTTAGCGGGATCAGAATGCTGAGAAGAACCTTGCTACTGAAAGGACTGATATTGGGCAGCAAAAGCATTTTCTGAGGAGGCTGATGAAGCACCACTACCAAACTGTTGTTTCCAACGATCCTGCTGCATGAGTTTGGTACATAAATTTGGAAACTCCAGATCAACATTAGTGGAGGTAATGTTGAGTGTTTCCATGAGTGCTCATAAGGTTTTGGTAGACTTTTCAAAGTGCTGACTACCAAATCTTCTTCCTCCATGGTCCGACCAATGGCTTCGAGCTGATCTCGAATGTCTTTAATCTTGTTAAGATGTTCCTGTAAAGACATTTGTTCTTCCATCATGATGGAGAACAACTGATTCTTTAGAAAGAAAGCTCTGCTCTTGTCAGATGTCTCGTGCATTTCCTTCAAATGTTGCCAGATTTCGGCAGTTGTCTTGTCGGAAGGAATCTGTGGTAACTGATCATCAGTTACAGAGAATTTGAGAAGCATAATAGCCTCTCAATTTCGATCATCAAACTTATCTTTATCGGCACTAGTTGTACCAGGACGGAGCTCTTTGCCCAAAACGAGCTGGTCAAGACGCCTATATTCAAAAATGGCCAGCATTCTCTGTTTCCAGATGTTATAATTGGTGTCATTAAAGCGATGACTGCCTTCCAACATCAGATTGGTTAGCAAAGCCATCTACACATTTCCCAAGACAGAAAACAACAAAGGAATCCGGCATGGATTTCAATGCAGATGCCGGCTGATCTAGACAGAATCTGACAGGTACTCCCATGTTGGACGATGTAGAATCCTGCCTACCCTGACTTTTGCCTCAGCAAGACTCCACTGACCACCCAAAAAAAAAAAATGTTGCCTCTATTAGCCTCTAATCTCCAATGCACATTAACTGATACGCAACATCCAAACCATAATACTGAATCCTGCTCTCTGTAAAAATAACGTCTTCCGACAATCTTCACAGGAAAATAAAATTAAAAAAAACAGAATCCGTCAAACACGCAGAAAGACACATCGGAGGTTCGATTTCTCCCACGCACCCAAATCGGTCAAAGGATGTCATCAAACAGTGGTCCACCAGCTGCAGAGAGCGTGTTGAACGGCCACAGCTACAGCTATAGCAACAACAATAACACGTTGTGGGCCGTCGGATTTTCCTGTGGGCGGCATTTGAACGGGTCACGAGATTTTCACAGCTACTGGATTTTCCCGTGGGTGATGCCAAGAGAATGAGTCGTTGTTTTTAAATGAAGTCACCCTCGCTAACGTCAATGTTGCCTGCGTCCTACGTCCACCATTGAATCCGCGAAAACAAGAAATAGTCGGAACAAGGAAGAACAAAAAAAAAAAGAAAAAAAAAAATTGACGTCTTCCGTGCGTTTACTTTGGCAAGACCTACGCATGAGGATGGATCAGTCGCAGCACCAACGACGTCCTTGGCCGAAATGCTCTCTCGGAACTTATGGCTGTACGAGTCACGAAATCATGTGCGCGAGAGGAGTGATGCAAACGGAGAAGACAAGACGCCAATATGGGTAGGCGTGGTCAAAAAAAAAATTGAAAACAACGCTTCGAGGAATTGAAACTCGATGCTGACAGAGGAGAGCCTTACTTTACAAAAAAAGAAGATTTCTTCAAACTTGCGGAACAAGCACACGCAGATTCCCAGACTTGCGTTGGCGTACAACGTCCAAACCCAGTCCACAAAACAAGAGAGTTGCTCGGAATGAAACACTAAATTTTTCAAACCAAAAAATACCCGAGCTCTAATACCATAATCAATGAATGAATTGAATTGATTTACATGAGCAAATGAAGCTCAATAAGTAATACAGAGATATTTACAGAAATAGAAACATCAAGTTTCTAAATGGAAAATAGAACAACCAGTTTCTTCTAAGAAACTGCTAAAAAGATAAAAATAGAAATAGCTAATAAGAATGAGCATTAAACACTAAATAGCATTATTCTAATATAAGGCACAACTGGTGAGCATATTGATAGTTGAGGTTCAGTGGCCAGATGGACTTAGAGCATTGATAGAGGCATGAGGTACAAATCGGGAGTCGAAGGACTGGGCAAGTATAGGGTACGACTGAGAGGAGATGAGAGAGTGCACTACATCAGCCAGATGGTCAATGTATCTTGTATGGGCAAATTGGTTATCAGTGGACTGACACCAAACCCTAGATTTGTGTCTTATATCAGTGGATGTATGAGGGCCATTATCCCTGGTACAGGAGCCCTAGGCTGTTATATTATATGTTGATTAATATAACGAAGTTGGGTTGAAAATTGTAAAAAGTTGTCCATATTTTGTGCACTAGTGAATTTACTATTGTTTATATTCCGTTGTGCAAAGTAGTATCATTGTGATTCTTGGTTTGGTAGCATCAGAGACTCTAAGATTCTATCCTAGACCCAAGATCGAGGAAAAACAACAATGATTGGAATATGGGCATAACAAAATATACATAAATTTTACAAAAGTCACTTTATAAATCCATTATAAAGTAATTTTATTAAAATTATAAAATCACCTTATAATAAGGTTTTATAAAGTTACTTTAAAAAAAAAACATAATTAGTTAATTAAACCTATATATAGATATATATAATAATAGACATGAAAAAAATAAAATTAAAAAATTAAAAAAAAAAAATCAAGAAGAAATGGATAAGCCGAGTGTACCATTTACACATTTCAAAAAAAGACGTGACAAGTGAAGAGAAGTGTTAGCGATTGAGCTTTGAGGACAAAGCTTTTGAAGAGGGACAATGCTATGAAATATAATTTATATAAAAATAAAAAAAATGCAATAAAAAAATAAATAAATAATAATAATAATGATTAATTAAAGTCATTAGTTAAAAGGAAAGGTGTGTCTAAAGGACATGCCCATTCATGAAAGGACACCTGCCTAGGTATATAAGCAGGCCCTCATTGTAACATTCATTCATCCTTATACATTCATCTTATTAATAAAAAATATTATTTATAATACATTGTGTATTTTACATTTTAAAGTACAACAAGCTACAGTTTTGTTGTTACAGCAACCAAAAGAGCAGGAGTTAGGAGGGTTGCAGTGGCATGCTCCAAGCCCTAAGTGCAGACTTAAGAAGGACTTAGGGTTTGCTATAAGAGGCAGAAATAAGGTGAGCTCGACTGATTCTTGAAGGACAAAGAAAGGAGGTCAAAGGAGCAAATCGCATTCAGCTCAAGTTCATTGTGGGAGAAGGACATTTTCTAGTAATAAGTGGCAACCCTCCGTGCCCTAAGTGTGTCCTTCATCGAGCAGCACAAGAAGAAACTAGTGAGAAGAAAGTCCCTAAGAAGTTGTTTCCTTGAAGGGCTAAGGAGCAGCTAGTTGGGCAAGAAGTCCCAAAGGAGTGAGGAGCAGCAGTGGACAGTTGAGAGTTGTTCACAAACGGAGTTGTGAACAACTCGACAAGAGTCTCAATGTGTTGATGCATTGAAAGACAAACAATCAACTAGAGAGCAGGTGAAGTCGAGTTCAGTGGCTTAATGGAGTTGGTTCATTGATAGGGGCAAATTGGAGTTGTTGCAGAACGAGAGCCGAAGGACCGTGTAGGTGTGTTTAGGGTATGACTGAGAGGAGCTACGAGAACGCGCTACATCAGCTAGATGGTCAATGTATCTGGTTCAGGGTAGATTGGTTGTCGAAGTGATCAACACCAAACCCTAGTTATATATCTTTATATCAGTGGATGTATGAGGGCCATTATCCCTAGTAGGGGAGCTCTAAACAGTTATATTGACAAGTTTATTAATAT